>APFE031030545.1:0-29457 GCA_000404065.3 Pinus taeda
GTATCCCACATTGAAGTCGTTTTTTGAAGAAGTCCAACACATGTTTAGATAGCCTGGAAGAATGGAAGACCTGAACCAGCAAATGAAGAAACTAAGATTTGAAGGATATAACAAGAAGAAAGAGCTAAAACAATTTAGAGACTACAAGATATGAAAAAGAGAAGAAGAAAAGTTGAAGTCAATTTTTAAATTGTAAAATTACCTGAGATATAGACCAACATGTATCTTAATTGAATTTTTTATGTGGTTGTAATTAATGGGGAGTGTTGGAGAATCTAATCCCATCTACCTGTTAGGTGTCAAAAACATCCATCGAAGTGTCGTAGTTCAGTTTGACTGAGTTTAGTTTAAGTCGAGTTTAACTCCTGTCATTTATTATTGATGTTTCTAAGTGATTTGTAATACTAAGAAGAGAAATTCCTCTACTTCATAGTTTTGTTCCCTTCAATTTTTGTTAGAAAATACAAATGATTTGTCTTTGAAATAGAGTAGGAACTAAATCCACGATCTCCATGGGATTGCTTGGGAGCTTCTTGAAAAGACAAATGATTTGTCTTTGAAATAGAGTAGGAATTGAATCCATGATCTCAAATTGCAGAACTGTGTAGGTGTATGGATTACTATGCCATGTGTCATGATGGAGCGGGTGTTATATGTATATGCATGCTTGTAAGTCTTGGCTAGAGTTGACATACTTATACTATATTACATTATGCTTACACATTTTCTCTATGGAACTGACATTTAAAAATGTTTATATTTAATGTCTAACATCTAATGCCTAGACATTTTCCCTATATTGGGTTGTAGAGTGCCTCTAGGTGTAATTAAATTATTCAAGTGGAATTGTTTTCAAAGTGGATAAGGTTTAACATATTTTTGTTATTTATGGATAGTGAGTGTAGTAGTTCTTAATCATTGTAGCATAAAGCAATGGAGACAAGGTCACGGTTCGAAGAGAGAGAGTTTGGATTCAAAGTTGTCTATGTTTGTTACGACACCTTTTTGGGAAAGAAATTAAGTTATCAAGCCACTGCAATTCAGCCAAAAAATGGACTAGTAGTTGATGGCGCGAAGTAGGTTGAGGCCTTTGGTCTAGATAGGGAAAATGATGGGACCATTTGTCTTACCAATGTAGTTGATAAATTGGATGATTGCCTGCATTATGTTTTAAGGCATGGTACATAGGAATGCCCTTCAAATGAAGTGATTTGTAGGATTATGGCAATGGAGGTCACTTGCCTCTACCGTCACGACTAAACCTAATCCCTCAATTTTATGATCTAGCGAAGCCATTCCATAACATTCCAGGGTTAATGGTGCTTATGGCAATGATAGTAAGTATTTTGTTCTGACATATGATATTAGGGTTCCAACTATGGCAGAAACCTGTTGCCATGAGAATCCATTTCCAAGGATTTTTCTCTTCAAATTTTCCAAAATGAAATTTCACCTCCTGCACTCTTGCAATTTCCAGTCTTTGTCGGGTATTTTTTGGGCATGTTTCTTTGTATATTATTGAAAGCAATGAATTTTGTATTTACACTAGCTATCAGACTTCAAGAAAGGACATGAATCCATGTTGATTGTATATGGCTTCTTCATGAAGGATGACAACTGTAGGAGGGATATTTACTCAATCGTTATGGTATTATTAAGGATGCTTCAATCCCTTTAGTTGCAAGCATGAATGGTGGTGCCATTGGTGGGGGTGCATCTTCTACTTCAAAGCACAAGTCTTTTATGGATGCCCACAAGCAAGGATCTAGCCCTCTAACACATAGATATCTCTCAAAGCATGCTTTCATTGTTGATTGGCTGGATGAAATCCTAAAGTTTGGTCTAGTGGAGTTTATCGTGTATTAATATAATGAATATTTATGAGGCATGGTATATTATTTGCACGTCCAACACATTTCAACCTTCGAAAATTAATCGAGTGGGTCAAAATAATGCTCAAAATTTAAAGTGCGTGATAGAGCTCAAAGCCTATACTATTGGATAGATCTCAAAGATCTGAATCCAACAAAACTCATTTCATTGAAATCCGATATCAGATGCTCCCAAAAACGTGTTTTGATCGAAATGTCAAACATGTAAAATTTTGGCAAATGGACAGATGACTGGGCATTTTTGGGCTAGTGGTAGGCTGCCACATGGCCTCATCTGATTGTTCAAAAAGTTAAAAAAATGGGTTTGCATAATTTCTCCAATTTTGCTCTAAGGTCGAATTTTTGAACTTTTTTAATTACGACTGGTTTTTTTGTGGCCAATGCAGGAAGGTCATACGGGCCAACTAGAGGTTGCCACATGGCCTCTAAGTGGCACAATTGGAGGTCGAAAAACACCTTTGAGGTTCAAAACTGAGACCTCACACATATCAACAAAGTCCAACACCATTGTGCCATCGTATTACTTATTTAAACATCGTTGAATGGATATATTTAAAGTTTATACAATGCACATTTGGTGGAGGGGTCCAGCTAAGCCTTATGCCTTGCCACCCCTACACCATAGGACCACAAGTGGGGCGGAAAGGGCTAGGCCCTAGCCCATCCCACGGACACAATCCTCATGGCCCTTATACGTAGTCATATGCCATAGCCAAAGAACCAGGAGTGAAAAAAGGAGTCGGGAGCCAGCCACAAGGGGCCGACCCTAAGCCCTATAAGGCCTCATATAACTAAGAGCATGCGTGAAAAAGGGGCCAGCCCATGATCACTTATGCACCATAGTACCAAGGGCATGCTCTAGCGATGGGGCTAGAGAGAACCCAGGATATTCACCCCCCCTATGTAGTTGCATGGTGCCATGTGACCAGGAATTTTGGGACTGGGCTCTTAATAGCACCCTTAACAACCCTACAAATTCACCCACCGAGCGGTAACTGTGCTAATTTTAGTGCATTGGTTCCACATTTAGGGAACTCAAGCTAGGTTGAGGCTAAATTGGAGGATGGTTAACAACACAATTTGGGGAAAATGAAGAATAAATTTCTCAGTTTTTGGCCAAATGAGGTGCAGAAAGAACCAAAATTGGGGGTTTTGACAATGATGGATCAATTAGAGACATCAGTTCTTCTATTAGATATGTGTAAGGCATGTAAACACACTTTTGAGCATTTCTAATGAAAGAGGCCATGCATTGGAAGCTGGAACATGAGATGTAAGCCAAGAGAAGAAATTGACCAAATTGAGAAGAATGACACCTGGGAGCTTTTTCAATGTCCCAAAGAGAAGAATGCCATAGGTAAAAAATTGGTCTTCAAAAATAAGTTGAATGAGTAGGGTCGAGTAATTAGGAACGAGACTCAATTAGTTTGCAAAGGGTATGCTGACATAGAGGGGATCGATTTTGAGGAAACCTTTGCACCAATAGCTGGACTGGAAGCTATCAGAATGTTTCTTTCCTTTTCTAGTCCTAAAAACATCTAGGTATATCAGATGGATGTGAAGTTGGCATTTCTCAATGAAGATTTGGGAGAAGAAGTTCATATTGAGCAGCCAGAAAGATTCACACTCACCGAAAATGAAGGGTTTGTGTGAAAACTAAAAACGATCTTATATGGACTCAAATAGGCTCCTAGATTCTAGTATGCAAGGCTAGATCGATACCTTTAGCAACAAGTCTTTAAGAAATTTACTATAGACAATAATCTATACATGAAGTCTAAAGATGATCATATACTAATTATAGCAGTGTATGTGGATGACATAATCTTTGGCATTGACCTAGAACAATTGGGACACCAATTCGCAAACTATATGCAGAGAAAATTCGAGATATCCATGATCAGAGATTTCTCCTTCTTCTTAGGATTGCAAATTTCTCATTCAAAAAATGGGTATTTATCTCCCAAACAAAGTACCTATGAGAAACTCTAAAGAATTTTTGGCCAGAATATTGCAAGCCAGTTAACACTCCTATGGTTACATGTTGCAAATTGTGCAAAGAAGATGAGCCACTTCTGGTAAATCAGACTGATTACAGATCAATGATGGGAAGCTTGTTGTAGTTCACAACCTCGAGACCAGACATCATGCAATAAGTGGGTCTTGTGGTCAGATTTCAAGCTTTCCCTCATGAAGGTCATCCCATCACTATCAAAAGGATTTTCAAATATCTTCAAGGAAAAATTGATTATGGACTATGGTATGATAAAAGCAAAGACTTTAAGTTGAAGGCCTATACTGATGTTGATTTAGCAAGAAATATTGATGACAGGAAGAGCACCTCTGGTGCAACATTCTTTTTGGAAAATTGCTTAGTCTCCTAGGTCAAAAAGAAACAAAAATCCATTTCTTTATCAATTGCTGAAGCAGAGTATATTGCAGCTTCCACTTGTTGCTCAAAAATTCTATGGATGATGCAGACCTCGAAGGACATTAAGGTAGAGTTGACTGATCCCATTCCAATCATGTGTGATAATAATACTTCCATCATTATCTCTAAGAATCATGTCATGTACTCAAATACTAAGCACATCCCTATCAAGTTCTATTTCTTAAGAGACCAGGTTGCAACTAACGTTGTTTGACTTGGATATGTGGCCACTAAAGACCAATTTGAAAATACCTTTACTAAGAAACTACTAAGAGAACCCATTGAATATCTTAGGAAGAAGATAAGTGTTGTGACTCCTCCTCCCAAATGACTCAATTATAATGTGTGTTGGAAGCTACTTAGTGCATGGGATCAATTAAAGAGTAGGTTATTGAGGTTTGGGGGGAGTTTTCAGGAGTATCCTTTTCCATTGATTCCAAAGGGGGAGAAGATTACTTGTACATTAGAGAAGAAAATCAATGAAGAACACCATGTCTAGTTTCAAGGGCAGCTTATGTTTTTGCCAACAATTCCAAAGGGGGGATTGTTCAATAATTGACATTGTTTAATTGATTGGTGGCACTTGGTATGCTGGCATTGATGTCAACCAAACTAGCATTGAGATAGATTCTAGGCGGAGAGTTTACAACCATGTTTCAGTTGGAAAATGGGCTTAAGAACTACATTATACCTTCTCCACTAGAGAGTGCTTTGAAAAATATTTTGAACAATATGTAGAAGTCCATAAATGGATCTCGGGATCAAACATTATTGAAAGCCAAAGAAAGGGTCTTGAAGTCCTTTGGAGAAGGTCGAATTTCAAAATTTCGAAACAAGGAACCAGGCCAAACATTGAATCCTTGAATTTCAGAACTTCAGAATTTCAGAGTTCAGAACCTTGGGACCTGAGGAGGTCAGAATATCGGAGGTTGGATATCTCATAACCTCAATATAGTTTCTTGTTGAGAAAGTTATGATCCGATACTAGGGAGTCGATTCTCAGAACATCAGAGCTTTGAGAGGTCAGAATATCGGACGTCAGATATTTCGTAACCCCACTATAATTTCTTTTTGAGAAAATGTCAATCTGATACCAAGGATCCGATCCGTGAAACGTCAAAGCTTCAAGAGGTTAGAATTTCGGAGGTCAGAGTCTTAGTTAATCAAAAGGTAGGTATATCAAAATTTTAGAGTTTAGTAACTCCTTATTATTGAATTATTTAAAAGAACTAAGGGTTGCAGAGAGAAGGGTTTACAAAGGAAATCTCTTGAAAAAGGAAGGACCGAGGCACCCTTTCTCTCTCCTCTAACAGGACACATGGCAACAAATTATTGGTCCTCAAGAGGTGACCGATGTAGATAACATCACCATTACATGTTTGTATGGAAGATACATGGCAGTCAGATTCAACATTATTGAGTGGCCTAATGGAGCAAATCCTAGTGACACATGTCACCATTAAGGAGATGCCACGTGGAGATGATGCCAAGGTAACGATGTCATCCTAGAAGCATATCTGAGGTCAGGGATTTTTTAACTTCATTCTAATTTAAATTTGAATCGGTTTTGATCTTAGGGGCTTCCAATGTTGATTGGCACTTGTTCATGGAAGCCCAAAGAACTAAGGGTGTAGTGAAGGGCTTAGAACCTAGGTGCTATGGAGAAGCCACAAAGGTATTTCCGAGGTTGATATTTCGTAACATTGTTCTAATTGAAATTTGAAAAAGTTTCGATGCCAGTGGCTTCCTATGTGTTGATGTTTTGTCGTAGAAGCCCAAAGAACCAAGGGCGTAGAGAAAATAACATAAGGCGATAGGCCCTAACATGATCCTGGAGGGTTTAACACCTAATTGCTATACCACCAGTCACAACACTCGATCATATGTGGAAAAAAAATAAGAGGCTAAGAAAAATGGGTTAAAGGCCAATCAGAATCTCACGATTTGGTAATGTCATCTTAATAAATGTTACGAAAGGAGGTGCACTGATATTGTGTACAAATGAGTATGAAGGATGAATGGGTCGACAACTAAGAGTAGATGCATGTAGAAGAGTTTGCCGATGGAGTCAATGGCGACTGTCATAGGCAAGAGACAAAGAAAGAGATTGTTGAGTCAAGGTAGAAAGGACCACATTTGTGGAGGATGATTTAAATGAGCTGAGAAGTAAGTAACCTATGATCTCCCCATGCATGCTTCATTGAATTAAATGGAGAACAAAGCCTCAAGGTCTGGAGGTTTGATCATTGTTCAACAAAGTCATGTTGAAGTTCATTTCAAGCTCCATGAGTAATTAATAAGCCTGGAAGAACCTCTTAGGAGTGTGCAGGTTGAATGTGTATTTATGTCTCATTATGGGAAAACTCAGGTGCCCATGCTCATGTTTAATGAAATAGCAATGGGTGAGTGAACGAAGCCCATTCTTTTATTTAATGTTATAGCGACATAATTTATGCAAAAGACGCAACAATAGGATGGAGAAGCCAAATGTAGGAGTACACTCGAGCAATGTGAATGGCGAAATGATTGATGGAAGAGACATCATTTATCACAATGCAGGAGAGGAACAAAACCGTGGAGAGTATTTATGAAAAGGAAGTGAAGTTGTATTATTTCCAAGAGTTAGTGTGGAGAGTTGAGTGCAAGTGTGCATTCCTGACAAGTGGCGAAGTGTGTCTGTGTTGCACAAAGAGGTTATGTGTGCCTATACGATAGAGAAAAGGGGCTGAGTGGGCCAATGCTTTTGTGTGAGGCCAAGAGTTCTTGTGGAAGCGTAGATGGTTGAGAGAAGAAGTATGATACTGTAAAGAATCAGATTTCTCTAGATATGTAATTGCCCGTATTTTCAGTTTGAAAATTGTATGAAAGGTAGAACAGTGGCTAGAGTAGGTGGTGGCCTGCATTCATATGAGGTTGGTGCCTCTTGGAAAGTAGGTTCTTTCTATCTTAAGTGGGCCGGTGCCTCGTGTGAGTGGGTGCTCACAAACAAATTGATGTAATTAAGTAGGTGCTTAATTCACATCATAACAATAAATAGATTGATGGTTTTTTCCCTTTAGGTTTCTACATCAAAATGCATGTGTCAATACGTGTATGTGGCTCATGTGATGGATTGTACGCACATGTGAATGCCTTATCTTGTTGATCATTTGTATTGTCTATGAAAGCTCTTACAAGTAACTCATCATAGTGAAAAGAGTTAAAAGCTTATACTTAAAATTCGAAAGAAATTCACTATTACTTATTCACCCCCCGCTCAACAATTCCTTATTCCAATAGTTCAATCTATAAATATCAAGTCCCTCAAGATTGATTTATGCATTAAAAAGTGCATTTTAAACAATTAAAAATCACGATCTTACTAAAAATTATATTGTCAGATTCCAACCTTAAAGCCATTTTATCTACTCATTAGACTACGCCATAAGATATTATTTATTTATGTTCTTCAAATAAAATTGTTTTTTTTTTTAAATTATATAAACAATTTTGTTACTTCATATATTTATTCAAAAATACAAAATACAAAATTTTTAATATATTTATGCATTTATTATTTTGTAAAAAGTTAATAAATCATATAGTGATTATAAATTATTAATATTTATGTACTTTTTATTTATATATGAGTTAATGTAATAATATATATGCATTTTTTTTTTAAATTAACATGGATTTTTTTTTCCTAGTATTAAATAATAGAAATTTGATTTAAGTCGAGAAATATAGATATTATTGAATTGAGACTTTTATGATCCATAACAAGTTTATAGAAAGGATTTCAATGATAATCACATCCGATGTCATTTGTCGACGCGTTTCGAACTAGCAAGTGTGGTTCATCATTGACGATGAACCACACTCGCTGGTTCCAAACATGTCGACAAGCGATGAAACACACTCGCTGGTTCCAAACTCGTCAACAAATGACTTTGGATGTGATTATCACCGAAAACTTTTCTATAAAATATAAATATTTTTCTATGCTTATTAATTTTCGTTTAAATATGTTGTCTTTTGTAAATAAACCTTAGATTGATATGTGATAATAAAATCTCATTTTCTCATTGCTTCATTCTCTTTATTATCTAAAGTTTAGAATTCTCAATGGTTCATTGGGAAAATCGTTTTTCAATTTTTCTTTGTTTAAGCTATTTTATATTATGCAATTATCAACTTTTATATTGAATTGAGGTTGGTGTTTATATGGTTTTTTCTTCTTTTTTTCATGAGGAAATATTTGGGCAAATCCACCTGCAGGGATCACATTTCACCTGGCTTATTACATAGCCTAACCCCAAGGGCGTCGAGGAGAATTGACCCCGTGGCCTCCCATTAGCAAGATGCTTTCGTGACGAGAACTTGACCAATTAAAACTAACCCTCAAAACTTAGTTCTTATAAGACGTTATTCAATTATATGCATTATTTTTTGAAATATTAATCTTTTCCTTATAATAACATATAAATGTGTTATTTTTTCGAAATATTAATTTTTTTTATTATGATAACATATATATAAATATCCAACTTTAGCTACACAACGATTGCAATAAGAAAGTAGATTTATTATAAATTTAAAGAATAGACATATGTGTCGATTTAAATAGTCTTATATTATATTGATTAATATTCACAAAATCAAATTTTGTATCAACTTATTAAATCTGTGTAACTTTTTTCAATGTAAATGCACATACATTTTGAACCTGTTCAGTTTTTTAAAATTTCTTTGCATTAATAATCCATGCAAATTCTTCTGTTTATAAAAAAGAATTAATTTAAACATTTTTCATTACGTTTTCCAACTTACACAGTATACCTTTTCTCATGCCTAGTCTAAGGTATCCATGTAGAAAATCAAGGAAAATGTTCATTATTATCGAGTGATTAGGTTTTCTATTATGAAAATTAGAGGTTTAATTGTGTACAATTAATTGATGTAAACATATTGTTATAGTCATTGGGTTCGGGGAATTTTCGAGATGAAAATTGAAATTCGTCAATTTTTTTTTTAAGATTATTCCACTACATCGAAGTCAAATTTAAAGTCCAATTATCGTACCCAAATTTGCATAATTCAATGGACCTTCATTTAATAACATAGCATTTCTTCGCTTTTTAAGTTTTGTCTATCAGATGAGTAGGAGGCGAGCTACCATCATGGAGAGTGAAAAAATAGAATTGCTCTGTGTTAGGGTTTTGACTGTTCGCGGGTTTCGGCACAGCCGGCTCGTGCTAGCTCCCATATGGTCCCCAAGCCGACTTTGGGCATGAGACTTCTGGGTTCTGTAGTGAGGCGAGCTACCATCGTGGAGAGTGACAAAATAGAATTCCTCTGTGTTAGGGTTTTGATTGTACACTTCGCGGGTTTCGGCACAGCCGCCTCGTGCTAGCTCCCATATGGTCCCCAAGCCGACTTTGGGCATGAGACTTCTGGATTCTGTAGTGATCACACGTTGGGTCGAGGCAGTGTAGTGTTCCCACATGTAAGTTTCAATTGGGTCCATGGCGTTCCGTGTTCAAGGAGTGGTTACATTAAGTGGCTGTGGTTCCTGAAACGATGCAGAAAATGTAGCCATTCTTTGTTCGGTTTGGTACCGCTGTGTGGTCATTGCGCCAACCCACGCCCCCACTCCTATGCCTTTTATGTCAATTCTGTCACTGGGGTTTCGGACTGTGGTCCACTCCCCTATGGAGTTGCACACAGTGAGGTCAAAGATTGAATATTTCAAGATTTTTATTAAAATCTGAGTGGGAACTCCCTATCAATTTGAATAAGAAACACAGAATTTGTCTCCTCTCTAAAGGAGTTTATTGAACTAAAAGGGGAATACCCATGTTATTTCAATGTTTGCAATTTTCTCGAAAGATCTTACAAGACTCTATTAAGATAAAAGACTATAACATCACAGAAAATATAACTCTCATTCTCAATATAAGGTTATGTGGGGGGTGCTCCTAGTGTGAGGACATCAAATAACATTCCAGTTATCTTTAAAGATGTAGTCAAAGGAAAGTCTGTAGCTCCTGCAAACTTACGACAAAATATTCCATGACCCTAAATTGTGGATAAAATGGAGAAAACTGCATCCATGGAGATACATGACTCAGAGCTTTCTTGTTTTCAACTCTTCAGTCTAAAGCCATCATTTCCATATTCAATGGCTACTAGTCTATACGAGATGACTTATTTCAGTGGGTGTTCACCTCTTGGACACCAAAATGCAATATATTTCTATGTTCTAAAGGATTCTTGATAGTCCAATTTGAAACACAAAATGATTTAGATTTTGTTCAAAATGAAAGAGCATGGTTTTGTGGTAAGGTTGATTTGTCTATCATTGCATGGTTCCCTGGTTTTCATGCCACATCTATGGTGGTTACATCTATGCTAGTATGGGTCAGACTGTTGAGAAACCAAGATGCTTATATATAATGATGATTTCTCTTAACTTCATAATTACTTGTGAATGTTTGTTGGCATCTTATTAATATTATGTTCTCTTCCTCAAGTAATTACCAAAAACATAAAGGTCATAAGGAAGCAAAAGAACACTGAAATTAGGCTCCAAGGTAGGGAAAAATGTCACAAGGGGGAAAACACAAAAATCTTCTACTTCTAGAATTAGATCAAAATGAGATATCTAAGACCCAAGACCACGACTCCCAGAAAGATCCAAGTCATCCCTCCTTTAAATCTCCTCCAACCAAGTTAAAGTCAATGAAAGACAACACTGCTCAAACCCTGCCAAATCTGGTCAAATCACAAAATTCCAGACCTGCAATTTAGACATGAAGTTTCAAAACTGTAATTTCACAGATCTGCCCCGAAAACTTCGTACGTGTGAATAGAAAACAAGCCAAAACACTCAAATTTCTCTCCTTCGAATTTTCTTCTCTCTCCTTTGACTTCACTATTTTTCTTTTTGTATTTTGCACAAGAATAAATGTGTTGGATGAATGAATGAATGAGGTCGAAGTGCCTTATATTTATAGTTGTCCAGGAGGTTGAATAACTACTTCTTTAGGCCAACTTCTCCACGGAGGGATAACTTGGTCTTGTGGATGACAAATTGACTTTTTGACTCAAATAAAATAATATTTTTTTTTCTTACAATAAGTCCAGATGGGACTTTGACTCAACTACATTTCTTTGACTCATAATAAATTTTCTTTTGACTCAATTGACCCTATAAGCATGAAGAACATGCTTAGACTAGAAATAAAGTAATAATAATGAATGTAATAAATTAATATAATAAGTACATAAATGATACATTTGTATTACATTATGAAGACTAACACTAGTTACTTTTTGAACACTCTCACTTAATTAGGGAAGTATTTATAATGAGACAATAGGATACTCTCAAATTGAAACATTCTCATAAGAAGTGATTTAGATTCATAATCATCATTAGAACCAACATTGTCAAGAAATAAAAAGGCCTTGACTAACAAGATTTATCTCTCCACTAGATCATAGCACAATGCTGGGAGGCATAAATTTGGACACCACTACCTCTCTAGTCACATACCCCATACAAATGTTCATTAGCTATGTCCTTACAGGACTATTCTTATCTTGGATACCCTATCCTCAAAGATATTGGCCCTCATGGCTATTCCTATCTTGGATAAAAATCCTCAAAGGATATCAGCCCAAAATGGTTATCCAATACACCATTCTCCTTACCCAGTGCCTTTACTATCCTTACGGTTGTTAGTCTTGGCCATAGTGCATGACACATGGAGAATATGATATCCATCCTCTCTCCATCTCAACTAGGGAGGAAATGTCCATAAGACCAATCTTGTCTCTCAAATACTCAAGCTTCCTGTTAGGAAGCAACTACATCAACATATCAATTACTTGTTTGTCAGTGAAGATGTATTATAGCTTCATGACCCCATACTACACCAAGATTAAAATGTAGTGGTAGATGATATTGATGTGCTTCACACTAACATGGAAAATTAGGTCCTTTGTCAACCTTATGAAGTTTTGGTTCTCACAACATATGATGGTAGAGTCCAAAAGTCCTTCAAAAATTTGCAAGCAATTCTTGAAACCAAACTGCTTCTCAACCAACTTCATTGGTTGGTATATATTCATATTCAACACTACTCAATGCAAATGAGTCTTGTTTCCTACTCATCCATGAAACCATAGAGGAACCCAAAAAAAACGTCCACCTATATTACTTTTTCCAATCAACATCAGTGCCTTCCCAATGTAAATCTGTGTAGCCCAATAACTGAATCTTACTTCCTACAATGTATCTCAGGCAATGATTTATAGTCCCACAAAGATATCTAAAAATGTGTTTATATGTTATCCAATGACCATGCCTTGGCTCCATCTGAAATTAGTTAAGAGTGTTTATGGAAAAACATATATTTGTCAAGGTTTTTACAAGTTACATCAATGATCCAATCAACAAAACTTTAGTCTGAATTCCTTAACTCCTTCAAATTAGTGACCATAGGATTTCTCATAGGTTTACTATCCATCATACTAAATTTCTATAAAATATTGATCACATATTTTCCTTGACTAAGATAAATCTTGTTAGGTTTCTACCACATTTCGAGTCCCAAATCATAGTGCATTAGTCCAAGATATTTCATATCAAATTCAACCTCTTGTTCCTTATTGCATTCATTAATATGATGCTCCACACCTATTATTATTAAGTCATCCACATAGAGTAATATGATCAAAGGTTCATTGTTTACCACCTTGATGTATAGATATGGATCTAAATATTTTTTACTAAACCATGTATTAGTTGATAAGTATCCATTATGGTATACCATGCTCTAAGGGCTTGTTTCAAGCCATATAGAGCCTTCTTTAACTTGTGAACATGTGTTTTCTTGTCGTGCACTTTGAATCCTTGGGGTTGCTCAATGTATACTTCTTCATCAACTGTCCCATTCAGAAAGGCTCTCTTTACATCCATTTGATGAATGTTCAATCCCATAGAAGCGACAATAGAAATGTGAGATCTAATGGTTCTGTGTCTCAATGTTGGAGCAAAATCAACTCCTTCTTGTTGAGAGAATCCTCTTGCCACAAATATTACTAGATATTTGTCAATACTTTCATCAACTGCACGCTTGACTTTGTACACCCACTTGGAAGTAACAACTAATTTTTCTTTAGGTCTTGGAACAATATCCCAAAAATAATTATTCATTATAGATTGGTATTCTTCTAACGTTTCATTCTTCCATACTTGATTTTTAACTACTTTATCATGAGTGGTAGGTCCTGCTTCAATAACTTTAGTCATGTAAGTTGCATAACCTAAATATCTCTTCAGTTTATTACTTGATCTAAATTCTCATTTTGCTGCTACATGTCCTTCGGCTTATTGTAGAGTTGATCTTTTCCAAGTTTGACTTGTTTGAGTTTTTGGAATGAGGACTGGTTGTACGGGTTCTCTTGGTCCTTCTGGTTCTTCATGATGACTAGTTGTAGCTTCTAGAGGACTATCTTGCCTTGAATTCTCTTCATTAGGAAAGATAAGTTCTTCTTCTTCAACAGAGTCAATAGGTATATTATTGTACTTTTGTATGCACTGCTTTCATCAAAGGTAACATCTCTGCTTAGTTCCATATGACATTCTTCCTTGACATAGACTCTATATACTTTGGATGAGGTGTTATATCCAACAAAGATACTTTTCATGCCTATCGGGACCAACTTATTCCATTTATCCTTGGGAATATGAACGTAAACATGATATCCAAAAATTATGAGGTGATCAACATTCGACTTCTTTCCTGTAAATGATTCTTCTGGGGTCATGCCATCAAGAATTATGTGAGTACATATTTTTTGTATGTAGGTTATCATCACATAGGCTTCTCCCCATAGAAATTTGGGAATATCTTGGTCAGGCAGCATGCCTCTTAGACATTCTCCAATGGATCGGTTCGTCCTTTTGGCCACACATTCTGTTGAGGATTGTAGAAAACTATTAGTTCCATCTCAATTATTGCTTCTTTGCAAAAGGCCACAAGTTATTTAGAAGTATATTATCCACCATTATCTAGTCTTAGGGTTTTAATCATACTTCTTGTCATATTCTCCAATGGATCCTTTAGCCCTTTTTGCCACACCGTTCTGTTGAGGATTGTAGCGAACTATTAGTGCCCTCTCAATTCTTTATTCTTTGCAAAAGGCCACAAGTTATTCAGAATTATATTCGCCACCATTATCTAGTCTCAGGGTTTTGATCTTATTTCTTGTCATATTATCCACTTCTGCCTTAAACTCTTGAAACTTCTTGAATATTTCATCTATAGAATTTAATAGGTATATCCAAATATTTCTAGAATGATCATCAATAAATATTACATAATATTGATAACCACCAAGTGACTTATTTGAGATGGGTCCACAAACATCAGAGTGTATTAGGTTCAAAATTTCCTTGGATCTTCAGTCACTACTAGTAAATGGTTTCCTTGGACCTTTAAACTTCCTTCCTTCACCTTACCTTTGATACCATGTCGAGAAGCCAATATGCTTATAGATAATTATGGTTACTTTTAACTTGATAATTACTTGTGAATGTTTGTTTCCTTCTTATTTATATTATCTTCTCTTCATCAATCAATTACCTAAAACAAAAAGATCACAAAAGACAAAGAACACCAGAAATTAGGCTCCAAGCCAGGGAAAACCCCCACAAGGGGGAACCCATAAAGTCTCTTCTTATATAATAAAAAAAAAGTGAGATATCCAAGACCCAAGACCAAGACCAATAATGCCACAAAGACTCTCCTTCAAAGCTCCTCCAAACAAGTCGAAGTGAATGAAAGTCAACACTAATTAAACCTTGTTAAATTTGGCAAAATAAAAAAAAATTGGACTTGCAATTTGGACCTAAGGTTTTTAACTTGTAGTTTCATAGAGCTACCCGAGAACCTTCACATGTGAGAACTGAAAACAAGCCAAAACACCTAAATTTCTCTCCTTTTACTTTTCTTCTCTCTCCTTTGGCTTCATTATTTTTCTTCTTGTATTTGGCACAAAAATTGATTTCGTTGATGAGTGAATGAATGAGGTCAAGGTGTCTTATATTTATAGTTGTCCAGGAGGTCGAATAACTTACTCTATTGGCCAACCTCTCCAAGGAGGGTTGACTTGGCTTTGTGGATGACAAATTGACTTTTTGACTCAAATATTTTTCTTTTTCTTTTTCTTACAAGGAGTCCAAATGGGACATTCACTCAATTACATTTCTTTGACTCATGATAAATCTTCTTTTGACTCAGCTGACCCTATAAGCATGAAACACATGCTTTAACTAGAAATAAAATAATAATAATGAATGTAATAAATGAATATAATAAGTACATCAATGATACCTTTGTATTACATTGTGAAGACCGACACTAGTTACAATTTCAACACAGGCTTCCTAACCTCCCTCTGGCATTATGGCATCATACATTTTTAGTGGACATTGGAAGCACACTTGGAAAATAATAAAAAAAAAAGATCTGGAGAGAATGGAGAATGACGTCTTTAGTTACACTAGAATCTATGGAGATGGATCTAATTAAGAGGTTACTTTATCACATAACCTTGAAACATGGAGACTTTTAGTGGTCCCAAGTTTTAGATTATGAGAACACAACATTATCGTGTGTATGTTTTCAGACAGGTCACCTACAAATCAAATGTCCATGGACTGAGAAGCCTAGAAGAAAGAAAAAAGGATAGGTAAATAGTTCAAAAGGATGGCATGTTTCAGAGATTCTCCCTTATGATATCGAAGAGGAAGAAAACAAAGAGACCCATTAGGATAAACAAGATGTGAAAATGGACAAGGACATCACGACACAGTTAGGGGCCAACACAGAGATTTGGGTAGGTATTGTAACAAACTGCTATCATACACCTGTAGAACATTAGATAAATAAGACTCACAATAAGGATGATACAATAGACATCAAACCCATCCACATATTAGAAAGCTCAAATTCAAACAAAGAACATCCTTTTGAGGTTTTTATCAGTTCCTTGACCATGGTTCCAATGGAGTAAATTATTTACGTATTACCGACTCAGATGATTCATCTTGCAGCTCATATATTAACCACTCAGATGATTCGTCTTGCATCTCATGTCAACGCTTAAAGAAATGAAATCCACATGTACATAGCCTCTCTTTAGATCACTAAAGGAAATCACTTGAAAATATCGACTTTCACAATTAATCTGGAGGACTTAGGGAAAGCAGATCGACCTATATAAGTTTCATAACACCACGCATTTAAATATCTGCTCGATTTCTAACACCACGCATTTAAATATCTGCTCGATTTCTCTTTAGATTCACTCGAGGAAGTCACTCAAAAATATCAGATTTTCACAATTAATCTCGAGGACTTAAGGAAAATAGATGGACCCATATAATTTCATAACAATATGCCCTCTTAAGAAATGTCAACGGTAGCTTATGCGAGCATTTGGTACTCATTTATATCAAGTGGAGGGAAATTGGTGCCCACATCTATCCAACCGAGTCCAATAATTTAAACTCTGGCGATGGTTATTAAATTATATATTAATGTATATTGGAATTCAATTTGGATTTTATTCACGGCGGCTCCATCACCACAATTTTTGTTTCGTCGGACATCATAGAACTTTTAAATTAGAAATATATTTTGTAGTTTTTAAAATATTAATATAAATTTTTATTATTAATCTGAAGTATTATTATTGGTTAATTTTATGATTATTTATGTATATAGGTTATAATTTTTTTTAGTTTATTATTTTTAATTTTTAAATTTCATAGTCTTTCAAATTTAATGTCAAATTTTATCATTTAAATTTTCATTCTTAAATTTGTGTGGAACTTCAATGTCATCTAATTTGAAGTCGAACTCGGATTCTAATTAGATAACTGAAACATAAAAGCTGCAATGAAAAACACCCATATTAAAATAATTATTTTTCTCTTGAAACCAAAACTAGAAAAACCAATTTTTTTTTTTCAATATATTCATCTTTACAATGCAATACAAATACCCCTTAGCTGTTGTGAATTTTTTATTTTGGTAGGTGAGTAAGAAAACAATGTGAGTGGAGGGCACTAAGGGAATTCATAGGAAGTGAATGGAATCATTTTCTTACAGGAAAACTAGCTAAGTATGAATATGTAGAATTCATGGAGGCCCCGCTCTTTGTGGGTAAATGGAATTCTACCATTTTGACTGTTGTGAAGGAAAGTGGTCTTTGTGGAAAAATGGAATTCTACCATTTTGACTGTTGTGAAGGAAAGTGGTATTCATACCGATCAAATACCCTTGTGAAAAAAGGAGTTCGCTCGGTGGTATCACCATGGCTAGAGAGTGAATAGTCGTAAAAAGAGATATGAATATCTAAACCTATGATTGGGTGGAAAAGGGTCCACCCTTCATCAGGAGGAGATTTTTGTTTTATCTCCACAAAGTGTTTTTCGTGCTAGAGATTGAATAGTCGTAAAAAGAGATATGAATATATAAACCTATGATTGGGTGGAAAAGGGTCCACCCTTCATCAGGAGGAGATTTTTGTTTTATCTCCACAAAGTGTTTTTCGTTGGATGTTATAGAAAATACACTGAGGTTCACGTCTTACCTCCACAATGAGTTATTAGTTAGATGTTATTGAAAATATGTTCATGTGTGTTAAAAAGATTTGTTGTATTTTGATCTATGAAATTGGTTGTTTATATATAGTTTCATGCTTAAAAAAATATTGACATGTTATTTACTTTATTTGATGTTCACATTCTACCAAAAGTAAAAAGTTATAAAGTTATAGTGTTACTGCGTTTAGAATATTTTGTATTCATTAGGGAGATTACATATATAAATATTTACATTTATGGAGTTTATTGATAGTTTATCTCACCTTAATATTTTTGTATAAGGAAGCTTTGATAAATCGATGTCGACAATTTTGACCATCATTCTCAAAATAGTAAAATTCTAGTATTTCCCTAAATTAATAGAGTTCTTGTTTTCCTTAAATTTAAAAACAAGTTTGATCTCTTTCTCTAAATTAGAGGAATCCAATATTTTCTTTAAATTATTGGGGATCTTATTCTCTTTTCCTAGATTTACATGATTCTAATAATTATCTTTTACACGAAAAAGACTTCAACTTTTCCAAAATTTACATGATCTAGTAATTATCTTTCACACGGAGAAGACTTCATGGGAGAATGTGAATACTTCTTTCGTATTTTCACTTCGATAAATACCAGAAAATTTATGCATTTAGGAAAGAGACTAAATCTACGTATTAACTAAAATAATGTTCTAATTTTCTAGCGTTAAGTTCTCATATGGTAATAATCTTTGAAGTAGAGAATATCAGGTCTAAATGTGAATAATTTTTTCATGTTTTTACTTTGGTAGTTAAGCTTTTATATGGTAATGATCTTTGAAGTGGAGAATATCATGTCTAAATGTGAATACTTATTTCATGTTTTTTCTTTGGTAAATACTTGGAAGTTATGCATTTAGGGAAGAACTTAAATCTATGTATTTATTAGAGTAAGGATCTAAGTTTCATCATCAAATATGAATTAGAAATTTAACTTAGTGAATAATTTATAATAAAATAATGTAAATAAGAATATATGTATATATATAAAAGTGGGGAAGAAATTAAATATATGTATTTATTAGAGTAAAGATTTAATTTTATAACATTAAGTTTCATCATAAAATATGAATTAGAAATTTATCTTTAGTGAAGAATTTATAGTAAATAATATATATATATATATATATTATATATATATATATATAGATATATATAAAGTTTCATCATAAATATGAATTAGAAATTATTTTTAGTGAAGAATTTATAGTAAAATAATATAAATAAATAAATAAATAAATAAATAAATATATATATATATAATATTATATATATATATATATATATATTATATATATATATAATAATAAATTATATGAATATATATTGAGTTCATTAACATATATACATACATATGTGTGTATATATATATTCTGAAGTAAATAATTTTATATGGATTATCTATATTGAGCTCAAGTTAATGTAAGAAGACTCCATACTGTAAATAATTATATGAAAGTTTTTGGAGAAAGGCAAAGATGATATGGGTCACTTAAGGATGGTAGGGAAGGCCAGGTGGCCCTAGCATTTATAATACACCCTTTTTTGGGCAACATGTAGACCTAAGGTGTCATTTCATTGGACACATGTCGATGATACAAACATGATGATGTGTAGTATTAATGAAAACCTCAAGGAGCCTAATACAATGCCTTAGTCTCATAATCAATTCAAACTTATATCATTGAAAATCCCGTGACATGAGGGTAATATTGGAATTTGGTTTGGAGTTTAGAGAAAAAATTGAAGCTTGATAACCCCCATCTCCTTAAGATGAGTTAATAGGTTGGGTATGTTACACCCTAACTATCATGCATGAGATCAATAAGGTTGATTTTTTACCTAGGTCCCTTTAGTCTACACTTGACCATGTTTAGGACTCAAGACCCAACTCCATTGCAAAAAACATAGGAATCAATACCCAATTCCATTGCAAAAAACTTAGGAATCAAGACCCAATTCCATTGCAAAAAACTTACTGACAACACCTATATCCTATTTGGATGTTAAAGAACCCCAACCATAGCCTTAACAATCAATCCTAATGTGGGATAAACAAAATTGGATGTACATGCTATGTTGTGGTTTAATCATGGTGCTTGTATCCCTTTAGTACCTTGGAGATACCCTAGAAGGGCACCATGTGGTGGTTCAAGGACATGTTCATGGTTCTATACCTTGAGAAACTTCATTCATTATTGGTTATTTTCATAATGCTTGAACTTAAGAATCTTCAATCAGGGAAGAAGGCGCTTATTTCAATTTTTCAACCTTAATTATACCTTGAGATTTATTCTTAGCTAACATCCAACCTCATCATGGTGCATATATCACCCTTGAAGATCAATTAAACCCTATGAAGGTTATATGTGCCGGTTCAAGGAATCCTCGATGGTGTTTGAGCTTCAAATAATTTTTATGATCGAGGGCTCTTATTCCCTCCCTCAATTTAGTAGGGTCTCTAGAACCATCCATGATGAACAAAACCTTGTAACACTCATATTCAACTTAGACGTGAAAGACATATTAGGCAAGGCTTGTATCGTAGTTTTTGGGTCTTGTTCAAGGTGCTTGAACTTGAGAAGGTTTGGTTTATGCTAAAAGCCCTTATTTCCTCCCATGACCATGTTTAGGAATTTACAACCTTTTCTCGTCCACAAATTGAACTTGGCACATGAACCTCACTTTAAGGCTTGTAAAGAACCCCTAGAAAGGACTCATGTTTTGGTCTTATAACTTTTTCAAAGCTCTTGATCCTAGGAAGATTAGATAATATCCTAGGGATTTTTTTATATATTTATCGATAATGGTTAAGGCCTTAGAAACCATTCTAACTATGAAAAACCTCTCAATGACATCCATATCCAAGTTTAATACTAAAGTGTACCTAGAAAATGCTTGTGTTATGGTTTGTAGTTGGTCTTCATGGAAATAATGTTAGAAAATATACATTTAAGGCCAAAGGTCCAAGTACTTTCCTCCGCTAACCATGGTGTTTGATTTGAAGATTCTCTAGGCAGCCAAGAAAAGGTGTACTACTTTCTTGGCAACATCTAAGACTAAAAATGAAGGAAACATCTAAAAACTAGTAAAGAAGGGAACGTCTCGATGTATTTTCTTTATCTAATAACATATTTGATTTTTATGCAATATATTTTGTAAGTTAAATTAATAAGGAAAATGTTTGCATTTCTTATAAAATGTTCATCTCTCTTTCATAATAAAATTGTGGCATTGTTTTCCATAACTTCTATGTTATTATATTTTTTTGAATCTACATTATTAGGTATGTGATTTTCTAGACACGATCTACATGTAGATCAATTAGTATTATAGCATAAGATCTTGGAAGCCATCCAACTATTCAAACAATTTGTTTTTGGGATTCGTGGTTTACCAATTCAATGAGTTTCTCAGTGTACCCTCTTTTCTTTAGATCTTTGTCACACATTGTAGCTTGGATTCAAACAAAGTTACCAAATTAACGATAACCGTAACATAAAAATGAGAACTCTAGCCCAAAAAAACATTTTTTGCACAAAAAATATGAAAAAAATGAAAAGTGTTTATGTTATATCACATTGTTTTTTGGTCAAAATCCCATTTTTTTTAACAACAACATTAACAATTAAAAAAATTGTGCAATAATCATGAGAAACACAACAAAAATGAAAATGTTGATACTACATAAACGCTTGATTTCTTCTCGGTTTAAAATTCCATTTTTCTTATAAAATGGCATTAAAAACTAAAATTGATGTGCAATAAATGTCAAAAAACACCCAGAAAGTCTAAATTATTGATGTTGCATCAACATTTTTTTTGTTAAAATTCCAACATTTTTTAGCAATGGAATTAAAAATAAAATGCATGACTCTGTAAAAACTTGAAATTCCAATATTTTTCGACTGTAGTGCTATAGGGTGAATGCATGAAGATGGGTTACTCTTTTGGGCCAAATATGGTGATGAACTTTCAATTTTTTACTATTCTATCGAATTGAAGCCTTCAAAATTGATATAAGCATTGTGGATTTTGATTTGGAGTAAAATGATAATTTTTGGAGAATTATGTTGTTTCCATATAATAATATATATATATATTATATATATATATATATATATATATATTATATATATATAATATATATATATTTTAAAATTTAGTGTCAAATGATGAATGGTTGGAGGTGATGCAGTGGAAAACATCATATAGACATCATGTTATTGAGTGAGAAAATCCCACTTGAATGAGTGGAAGACAACATGTCTACAGCAGCACGGGTTAGTAAAGAAGTCGAAGAGACTGAGACAGAAATAAAGGAAAAGGAAAACAAGGAAGCCCACAAAGAGCAAATGGAGATGGAAAAGGAGGCAGAGAAAAAAGTGCAATAGGAGAAAGCTCTCATTGCAAAGCAGAAGGAACATAACCAATGTGGTTCTGCAAATATTTTTAATTCCAACATTGATTTTCAGTGTGTAGGTACACAGAATGATTACGAAGAACAGTTAAATTTCCTTGAAGCATGGCTTGCAACGCCATGTCTAGATGAGGTCTGCATAGAAGCTGTAGAAATGAATGTTGAAGATAACATGCATGATAAATATATTAATGAAATTTTCACGTATTGGAGTCCTGAAGAAATATTATTTTATTATAATCTTGTGTTGTAGCAGATTGATGATGAAAAGAACACTACAGAAGATAATATGTGGCAGTATCCCACATTGAAGTTGTTTTTTGAAGAAGTCCAACACATGTTTAGATAGCCTGGAAGAATGGAAGACCTGAACCAGCAAATGAAGAAACTAAGATTTGAAGGATATAACAAGAAGAAAGAGCTAAAACAATTTAGAGACTACAAGATATGAAAAAGAGAAGAAGAAAAGTTGAAGTCAATTTTTAAATTGTAAAATTACCTGAGATATAGACCAACATGTATCTTAATTGAATTTTTTATGTGGTTGTAATTAATGGGGAGTGTTGGAGAATCTAATCCCATCTACCTGTTAGGTGTCAAAAACATCCCTCCAAGTGTCGTAGTTCAGTTTGACTGAGTTTAGTTTAAGTCAAGTTTAACTCCTGTAATTTATTATTGATGTTTCTAAGTGATTTGTAATACTAAGAAGAGAAATTCCTCTACTTCATTGTTTTGTTCCCTTCAATTTTTGTTAGAAAATACAAATGATTTGTCTTTGAAATAGAGTAGGAACTAAATCCACGATCTCCATGGGATTGCTTGGGAGCTTCTTGAAAAGACAAATGATTTGTCTTTGAGATAGAGTAGGAATTGACTCCATGATCTCAAATTGTAGAACTGTGTAGGTGTATGGATTACTATGCCATGTGTCATGATGGAGCGGGTGTTATATGTATATGCATGTTTGTAAGTCTTGGCTAGAGTTGACATACTTATACTATATTACATTATGCTTACACATTTTCTCTATGAAACTGAAATTTAAAAATGTTTATATTTAATGTCTAACATCTAATGCCTAGACATTTTCCCTATATTGGGTTGTAGAGTGCCTCTAGGTGTAATGAAATTATTCAAGTGGAATTGTTTTCAAAGTGGATAAGGTTTAACATATTTTCATTATTTATGGATAGTGAGCGTAGTAGTTCTTAATCATTGTAGCATAAAGTGATGGAGACAAGGTCACGGTTCGAAGAGAGAGAGTTTGGATTCAAAGTTGTCTATGTTTGTTACAACACCTTTTTGGGAAAGAAATTAAGTTATCAAGCCACTGCAATTGAGCCAAAAAATGAACTAGTAGTTGATGGCATGAAGTAGGTTGAGGCCTTTGGTCTAGATAGGGAAAATGATCGGACCATTTGTCTTACCAATGTAGTTGATAACTTGGATGATTGCCTGCATTATGTTTTAAGACATGGTACATAGGAATGCCCTTCAAATGAAGTGATTTGTAGGATTATGGCAATGGAGGTCACTTGCCTCTACCGTCACGACTAAACCTAATCCCTCAATTTTATGATCTGACAAAGCCATTCCATAGCATTCCAGGGTTAATGGTGCTTATGGCAATGATAGTAAGTATTTTGTTTTGACATATGATATTAGGGTTCCAACTATGGCAGAAACCCGTTGCCACGAGAATCCATTTCCAAGGATTTTTCTCTTCAAATTTTCCAAAATGAAATTTCACCTCCTGCACTCTTGCGATTTCCAATCTTTGTTGGGTATTTTTTGGGCATGTTTCTTTGTATCTCGTTGAAAGCAATGAATTTTGTATTTACACTAGCTATCAGACTTCAAGAAAGGACATGAATCCATGTTGATTGTATATGGCTTCTTCATGAAGGATGACAACTGCAGGAGGGATATTTACTCAATCGTTATGGTATTAAAAAGGATGCTTCAATCCCTTTAGTTGCAAGCATGAATGGTGGTGCCATTGGTGGGGGTGCACCTTCTACTTCAAAGAACAATTCTTTTAAGGATGCCCACAAGCGAGGATCTAGCCCTCTAACACATAGATATCTCTCAGAGCATGCTTTCATTGTTGATTGGCCAGATGAAACCCTAAAGTTTGGTCTAGTGGAGTTTATCATTTATTAATCTAATGAATATTTATGAGGCATGGTATATTATTTGCAGGTCCAACACATTTTGACCTTCAAAAATTGATCGAGTGGGTCAAAATAATGCTCAAAATTTAAAGTGCGTGATAGGGCTCGAAACCTATACTATTGGATAGATCTCAAAGATCTGAATCCAACAAAACTCATTTCATTGAAATCCGATATCGAATGCTCCCAGAAACGTGTTTTGATCGAAATGTCAAACATGTAAAATTTTGGCAAATGGACAGATGACTGGGTATTTTTGGGCTAGTGGCAGGCTGCCACATGGCCTCATCTGATTGTTCAAAAAGTTAAAAAAATGGGTTTGCATAATTTCTCCAATTTTTCTCTAAGGTCAAATTTTTAAACTTTTTTAATTACGACTTGTTTTTTTTGTGGCCAATGCAGGAAGGTCACATGGGCCAACTAGAGGTTGCCACATGGCCTCTAAGTGGCACAATTGGAGGTCGAAAAACACCTTTGAGGTTCAAAACTGAGACCTCACACATATCAACAAAGTCCAAAACCATTGTGCCATCGTATTACTTGTTTAAACATTGTTGAATGGATATATTTAAAGTTTATACAATGCACATTTGGTGGAGGGGTCCGGCTAAGCCTTATGCCTTGCCACCCCTGCGCCATAGGACCACAAGTGGGGTGGCAAGGGCTAGGGCCTAGCCTATCCCACGGACACAATCCTCATGGCCTTTATACGCAGTCATATGCCATAGCCAAAGAACCAGGAGTGCAAAAAGGAGTCGGGAGCCAGCCACAAGGGGCCAACCCTAAGCCCTATGGGACCTATATAACCAAGAGCATGCATGAAAAAGGGGCTAACCCATGATCACCTGTGCACCATAGTACCAAGGGCATGCTCTAGCGATGAGGTTAGAGAGAACCCAGGATATTCACCCCCCTATGCATTGCATGGCGTCATGTGACCAAGGAATTTTGGGACTGGGGTCTTAATAGCGCCCTTAACAACCCTACATATTCACCCACCGAGCAGTAATTGTGCTAAGTTTAGTGCACTGGTTCCATTTCCATGAATGGAAGTCCTGGTTACAGGGTGCAAGCCTCGGAAGTGATGATTGATGCTATGTGATTCATTTCACTAGTTTCAATCCCACTTCTTCACCCCTGTGAGCATCACCCGATGCAATGAGTGATAAGTGAACTATTCAAAAATCATGAGAAATTAGTCAGTTACGACTACCTCTCATGGAAATGGTCATACGTTTGAATGACTTACTTAACGCAGTTGAATCCCAAAAATTATATCCAAGGTTATGATTCTGCTGTGTATGAAGGGCACAAACAATATAAGTTAAGAACAAGGACCATTGATGTCCCTGCACCCAACAGAACAAAGGATAGCAAGCAGCCCAACAAAATTAAAGAAAAGGTCACCATAACTCAACCAGCTGATATTGTTGTCCTAAACCCGCATCAGGTAACTGTAGAGGACATAACAGACATGCAGCCTCCTATTGGTCAGCCTCCACCTTCCTCTTTCTCAAAAGAAAATTTGAACAGCAATCCAAAAAATCTTCCCAAAACAGAAATACCACAAACTGTCATTCATCATAACACTGACATTCAAAAAGAAGACATAGAGAATATGCCTGAGAAAGAGAAATCTGCTACTTTCAACACTAAGAATCCATTGGAGAAACCATTTAAATTAGAAGCAGAAATTGGAAAACTCAAGATATCCATTCCCCTCTCAGAACTTGCTAAACATGATATATATAGGCAACAAATCCAAAGGTCACTTCAACTACCAAAGATCAGGGACGATGTAAATGTTTTAGATGATACCCCTGAGTTGCTGTTTGGTCCAGAAGTTAACGGTAAATCAACATATGGACTTGTTCCACCCTTTTATGTCAGTCTGCACATACATGACAAAATCTTGCATAATGCCATGTTTGACTCAGGAGCTTCACATAACCTTATGCCCAAAGTTGTAATGGAAAAACTGAACCTTGATGTCACAAGACCCTATAAGGATTTATACTCCTTTGACTCAAGTCAAGTCAAGTGTTTAGGCTTAATCAAAGACCTTTGTGTGTCTCTAGTCCAATTTCCCAACAAGACAATCCTAATGGACGTAGTAGTTGCTGACATTCCAACGAAGCATGGCATGCTCCTATCAAGATCATGGGGAGAAAAACTGCAAGGGTCCCTTCAACTTGACCTCTCTTATGCCACGATATTTGTCTTTGGGCAACCAAAGAGACTGTACAGGGAAACACTGATGAAGTACGTGGTAAGCAGTGAGGAAAAGCCCCAAAACTTTCCAATCTACTCAATCCATTATGATATGGATTCTTTTATTTTATTTAATGACGACACCAATCCTCGAACCGATGACAAGCCTTTAGCCTTAGAGCAAGAAACATGCATCAATGAGGAATCAATTTCCAATGTCCATGAAATTGCCACAACAGTCAAGGCAACTAGCAAACAAAAAGTACCTCCCGAAAAAGAAATGATAAGTTTGCCCAATCCTAAAAAAACTGAAACTCTTAATACAAACCTTAAGCAAGAAATCACATGGTATTTAGAGTTTGATGGTTCTGTCAATAAATTAGGAGTAGGGGCAGGAGTATGGATCTACAATACACATGACAATCATGCAGAAGGCCATGCCTATAGATTAAATTTCAGATGTACAAACAACATGGCAGAGTATGAAGCTCTCCTCTTAGGCCTAAAATTGCTCAAAGTTCTAGGAGCTACTAAAGTGTCCATTCTAGGTGACTCTGACTTAATTATACAACAAATGAAAGGCAAATTTGTTACGAATGACAGTAGAATTAGAGCTTATAGGACTGCTGCCACAAAAATACTCAATTCTTTTAATGAGTCCAAGCTTGCCAAAATTTCAAGAGACCACAATATTCATGCTCACAGTCTAGAAACTTTTGCTAGCACATGCAAGCTTCCCTTTGAACCAAATCACCATTTCACTGCTGAGATAAAACATAGACCCTCGGTCCCCAACAATGTCAAGGATTGTCAAGTGTTTCAAAATGATGCCCAAATTAACAATTTCCTCACTCTTCAGGGCGAATTTTCGAACACTAACATTGACATGGATGCCATCAATGATTCCCAACATCTAATAGAAGAAAATCAGCAGGCTTTAACAGCTAAACAAATCCTTAAACCAACTGTTTTTGACAATACAAACATAGAACAGCTGAAACAAATGTGTTTAGAGGAAACAGTCAGAGCAGAGGATGAGTTTATTGATCTAAAGAGTAATTTTCTACCTGCTGGCCTTACTCCATTAGAAGACATGTTTGATGACAACGACCTGCCCAAAAAGCCAAAAATGGAGCCTCTAAATGCTGCTATAGAAGAACACAACATAGGAACAGTAGAACAGCCCAAAATGATTAAGTTGTCCAAAAATCTGCCCCCTGATCAAAAACCAAAATATGTGGATTTGTTCAAAGAATTCCAAGATGTATTTGCTTGGAGTTATGAGGACTTGAAGTCCTATGACACCTCAGTGATCCAACACACCATTCCCCTAAAACCAAATCAAAAACCGTTCAAACTGAAGCTTAGAAGAATCAACCCCATGCTTCTTCCCCTCATTGAAAAAGAAATAAAGTGAATGTTTGAAGCAGGTACCATTGCACCCATCAGATTCTCTGAATGGGTATCTAACTTAGTTCCCACAAGGAAAAAATCAGGAGAGATAAGACTGTGTGTAGACTTGAGAAATTTAAACCATGTATCTCTAAAAGACCACTACCCTTTGCCTAAAATGGACCATATCTTACAAAGAGTAGTGGGATCCTCTAGAATTTCTTTACTAGATGGATTTTCGGGATTTAATCAGATACTTGTTCACCCAGATGACCAAGACAAGATAGCCTTTACCACACCGTGGGGAACATTTAAGTATGTTAAAATGCCTTTCGGGTTGAAAAACGCTGGTGCTACCTTTCAAAGGGCAATGGATATTGCATTTGCCAAGGAGATACATGATTTCCTTGTTTTATACCTAGATGACCTAACCCCTTTCTCCAAATCTGACCAAGAGCACCTTAAACATCTAAGGAAAATTTTCATGACATGCAAGAAATATGGCGTTTCCTTGAATCCTAAGAAGTCCCTGTTTTCCCTTGAAGAGGGCAAGCTCCTAGGCCACATCATATCATAAGATGGGATTAGAATTGACCCTGAAAGAATTCAAGCTATCCTCCAAATCCCATATCCAAGAAAAATAAACGAGCTGCAGGCATTCTTGGGAAAGATCAGTTTCCTAAGGAGATTTATCCCAAACCTAGCTGAGCTAATAAGGCTATTGAGCAATATGTTAAAAAAATATGCCAAGGTAAGATGGTCTCTTGAAACCAAGCAAGCTTTTGAGAGTATCAAAACTGCCTTGACTCAAACGCCTGTCCTCACCAGTCCGCAATTCGACAAAGATTTTATTATTTTTTCTTTTGCATCTGAGCACACCATAGCCGTTGTCCTTTTGCAAAAAGATGATCAAGGTAATGAAAAGCCAATTGCTTTCTTCAGCCGAGCTTTAAGAGATGCACCCTTGAAATATCAGATTATGGAAAAGCAGGCTTTTGCCCTGGTTAAGGCCATCAAAGATTTTAGAATTTACATCTTATACTCCCACGTGATTGCCTATGTCCCAAACTTCGTTGTAAAAGATATATTAACTCAAGAGGGACTAGAAGGCAAAAGAGGAAAATGGATTACTAGCATTCTTGAATATGACATTGAGATAAAACCTACCAAGTTGATAAAAGGACAAGGTTTATCCAAACTAATGTCCGAAACAAATTTCCAAGCCTTAGACATTAATCAACTGGACAATGA
>APFE031030553.1:0-10333 GCA_000404065.3 Pinus taeda
ATGCTCTGCCTTTAAGTTTGTTTGATTTTCCATGTTTTCATCTGTTTATGGAGAATCCTTGAAAACTTCTTGCTCTCGTTAACTTCTCACCAGTCAGATCTAGCCATTCATTCTCTTTAAAAGCATCAAGACGATCGCCTTCCTTGCCCCAATCGGACCTCTGCAAAAATTGTGTCTCATCCCTGCACCCAAAATTGCCTTTCCCTTTGATTCAACAAAAACCCCAAAAATCAATTTCGAACTCCTTGTATTTCATACCTAGCCTAAAATTAATTACCAATTTAGTCATCTCGAGCCTCATTGATTACCTTCTACCGAGATTGACCCAGAGAGAGCCCTCTCCTGTCCCCGTAGGGCTAGCTACGAGGCTGAGCGTGGTTTGATGTGGCCTTGAGTTTTACCTTATTTCAGTGGAAGGTAAATTTGAGTGCTAACATATGCCTTTGTAATGAATCCAAAGCATAGAAACATAATTTGAAGACAACAATATGATTAAAATGTGATTAATATGGGATTGGTAAATTAGATATATCCAATGAAAAAGAAATATCTTGATCATTGTGGTGTAGTGGTGAGTATGACAGATGGTCATAAGAGTGACTAAATGAGAAATGTCGGAATAAAAATCAAGTGAATGAAAAGTTGGTAAGAAATTTGGAAAGTGGAGTCAACAAGTGGAAAGCACAACTTAGAATTTTTCAGCCTCTCCTCACCAAAGAAATTTGAAAGAGGTTGATTCGCCCACGGAACGAAGTCAAATTAACGTTGGAAATGATGCGACGAGATTTTGGTTCCCCAACGTCACACTACTTTGTGCTATAATGCAGATCCAGGAAAGATTTAAATGGTTTGTATCTGCGGTTGTATTAATGGAAAAATTCAAATTCTACTCTGAGTGATGATCATTTTACTTTCAGGGAATATTACTTGTGTTTGACACTCTCGTAGTGTCAATTTACTTTACTTTGTTTCCAAGCTATGACTAATGTAAGATGACATTGCAACAAATAAGCAAACCACACATTTATTAGTTTACAAAAATTATATATGACTGTGAAATTCAAACTTAAAACATGAATTATAACAAACCTACATTACTCATTCAAGTCACATGCATCTTGTTTTCCCATTTAAATGCCACAATAAAAGGAAATTACATGCCTAATTATATGATAACCATAACGCTAAATTGTCAAGTTGATTGATGTTTTTTTTTCCAAAATGATCATTTTCAATCAAACAAACAATATAATCAAATTAACTTATAATCGAAAATTTGATGACGTTTGAATTCTTTTTAGCGTTCTTCATGAACACGTGTTATAAACTATTTGAATCCCTTAAATTTGTGTTAAATACATCTCAACATAATTTTTAATTAGAGAGTGATTTATCATCAGGTTTGGGGCAAAACACAATTATGTCAAGTGTTTTAATGGTTTTCATTTTTGTTGATTTTGAGCAGGATCATTCATAACCCTTGGCTTTGACATATAAGTTTTCAAAAGGAAAACATGGATAAAATATGAGGGATCAAGCTTTAACCAACCTAAAGGATAAATTAAGAATTTTTTTAAATCAAATACACCCTAGTGGATGGCTAAGCAATTAAGAATTCAACCATTAGAAAACACATAATTCTGAAATTTACTAATACTTTAAAATCCCTTGCAAGTAATATTAGATGTGGTTGGTGATGTGAAGACTACTCAACCTTTAGTAAAGGTTCATACTCACTCTAACAAGCCTATGGACGGTTGTTTACAAGGGGAGACCCCTCTCGACTTAGCTCATTGGATTCTTTGTTTTTCCATGCTATTTTTTGTTCTCAACTTTCCTTCTCCAAGGGGTTGACAATATTTTCGTCATTTATTTTACATGGCAGAGTGAAAGAAGAAGAATGTTCCTTGTCTCCATAACTTTTCGATTTCTGTAAGTTACAAATAGAGCGAGTCCAATTCTATAGCCAACATACTAGTAGCCTCTTGATACACCTTTAGTGAGCTATGGATAGCTCTCACCCATGATTGTAGCTCAATGAAATGGAATCCAATATCTCTACCACGAAAGAGTCCAATTTTATGCCCGAGACACTAGTTGAAATGGAATAGTTATAAGGGCAACAATATCCATTTAGGATTTCCATTTTTGTTGCAGGTTCATCCTAATATTAATATATAAAAGAAGTTTCATTAATATTTATGGTTCAATTCTTTTTCATGATCCTATTTCTCCAAAGGATCTCTAAATGATATCTTTTTTTGTTGAATTTTTTTTGGTATAAGCTATGGTGATACCTTTAAATATGAGGTGATTTTAGATGAAATTAGAAGTGGAACAATGAGTTGGGGTTTGAATTTCCTTTGTAGTAGCAAGCTACATGAAATTTCAATATAAATGTTTTCATGTGTCCCAACATAGAATAATATTTGAATGTAAAGATTCATTATGGGTGGTATGCTTTCTAGCTCTTCAACTCATTAAATTCTTTGTTTATTCATGGTATTTTTTGTTTTAAACTTTCCTTTGGCAAGGGGCTGATACTATTTTCTTTATTCATTTCTCATGGCCCAATGAAAGAAGAAGAATGCAGGACACAACTTTTCCATTTTTCTAAATTACATATGAAAACAATCCATTTCTATAGCCAAGAGAGTAATAGCCTCTTGATACACCTTTAGTGAGCTATGCATGGAGACCTTGGATGAGGGTAGAACTACAATCTAGGTTTTTGAACTAAGGAGTTGGTTGTTACATGCGTTTAAAATATACCCCTTTTCCTATTTGATCATTGTTTTCATACTAATGTTTTCTATTCTAGATCATTTGTTTAAAATTTGTAAGTCTATCTAAATGTATTCATGATTTGGAAGGCATAATTTGATGTAAATAAAGCTTCTATATATTCAAGAAATACCTTTCCTAGAGTGGACAATGATGTAGTGCAAAAATTTATAGGTTGACAAATTCTTTGTTCCTAGTGTTTGAATTATTATCTTCAATTTATTGGTTATATCATTGTTTCCACTTCTTTGAAACTTAAATTACTTTTTTCACATTTTATGCTCATGTTTCTTGGGCTATACTGATCGCATTTTTTTTTTGTTTGCTCCAAATATATTTAGGCCTATGCCTTAAAGTTCCTTTGGCTCCATCAAAGTAAAAATGAGAGAGCTCATATAGGCCAATTTGTGAAGGAGAAAGAAAACACCTCCACATTGTCTATGGAGTAAAAAAAAATGCAATTGGTCAATTCTCTTCAAGAAAATATTGGTTGGTATGTTTACTTATTTGTGTCCTACTTCTATATGATTAGTCGTAGATGGAGTGTCTCATGACACAGACATTAAATAAAAAAGGAAAACTATCTTTTTTTATTTGTTGGAGAGGGTTTGTAAATGGAGTTTCTCATGACATGGACATCAAATAGAAAAGGAAAACTATAGTATTTTACTTGTTGGAGAGGGTTCTTTAAATTTCCATTCATGGTGGGTCCATAAATCTTATATTTAAATCAATAAACACTATAAAACAAATCAATAAAGAAAATCTTGTATAGATCCTCCTTCCCAGCCTATTGATGAGATTTTGTAAAAAAAAGGCCCTTAAATTTATTGGAGACTACTTAGGTAAATTCCTTAGAATAGTTGAAGCCAAGGGAGGTAGCATGCTACGTTGTTACAAAATTCCCTTAATCTCCATTTTCTCCAAACCATTCTTCAAAACAATGTGCATAGACTTCTACCACAACTCCATGGACTAGAACCTTTGAGAAGAAAATTCAACATGTTTGACAACATTATCAACATTGGCAACATTCCCATGTCCAAAACAATCCTCTACTATAGCTCGACGAGGTAGAATCTTCTAGAAGATGCCACATTCACAAGATCTTAAATGAGGAAACTTCTTTGACTATTTAGCTATAATATTACTAACATAAGTTGTGAAAAGGGCTTAGGCACAATTGAAAGAATAAAATTCAATAAATATAAAGTTTTTATTTATATATTCAATAAATTTAACTACATTTTAGACTAAATACATGTATATCATTATTACAAGGATTAATAAAAATTTATATTGAATATATTCCATAAAATTTTATATTCAATATTTTGCATGGATAAAATATGATTCAAATTTGACTAATATTAACTAGAACAAACTCTTATTGTAAATGAAAAAAAAAATATTTATATTTATTAAATTCTTTAAAATAAGTTTAAAATTAAAAAAAAAATCTAAGTAAAGTAAGTAATCTTAAAATATACTATAATATAGTAATTTTAAGATAAATTAATGTCCTATAACATTTTGAATAGGTCAATTTACATTAAATAAAAATTAACATTAAATTAAATTAAAAAAAAAATGAAAAAAATTGATCTTTTAGGGTTCCGTCAATTAGTGGAGTTCTCATGGCTAACACACCTAGTTTATCGGAGGCCAATTTTCTTAGATGTTGTGAGAGTAAGGTACAAGTGATTTGCTTTTACTAGATTTGGGGCATATTTTATGGGAAAAAATAAAAATAAAAATAAATAAGGTAAACTATCCAATAGCTTGCTTCTATATTTCTTAAAAAAGTAAAAGAATATTATAAACTAGTCCATGGTAAGAAAGAATAAAAAAGTACTATAAATTATTCAATTTATCATTGAACCTCTTTAACAACAAGTTTTAACCAACCATGGTATTTGTCATATATATATAATATATATATATATTATATATATATATTATATATTATTAACCTTAAACCTACAAAATACTACCAAGTAGTTAGAGAATTTTAATATTAAAAACTTGAAAAAAAATAAAAATAAAAAATATTTAGGCTCTTCCTATAATTTTATAATTTTGTTTTTTAAGTCATATAAACCAAACAAATAAATAAATAAACAAACCATTTTCTGCAACTAACCACTAGAAAACAACCCATGTTATAGTATACCAAATCAAACGCACAAAATCATGAACGGTAGTAATCCTATACTAAATATCCTATACTACACAGGGTAAGTATTTATTATAAAATCTTCAACTCTCTATGGAAATCATTATCAAATTTCACGAATTATAAGATGAGATTTAGTTAATTTAGTCGCATCCATGAAGTCTGCTCCTAAAATTAATCTCCCGGGACAAATCACAACGATGAATAGTCAGCCACACCACTAACTAGGAGGTGACCTCGCTTAAAATGGAGAAACCCTAACAAAAAGGACGCAGTTTAAAATGGGAAGCCCAACATGAATAGTTACCGACACCACTAACTAGTAGGTGACCCCGCTTAAAATGGGGAAACCCTAACTAAATGGACCCTGCCCAAAAATGGAAACCCTAACTAAAACGATATCTAGTCAGAATTATATATATGTAATGATTTTGGAGAACAGTAAACCAACGTGATCTTTAGATCTATCGGGTAAACGTCGGGTTTCTGTAAATCACACCTCCGACTCAGAGCAGAGACAGTTTGAAGTGAAAACAGGAGGGCACAAATTATGGCTGAGAGGTTCTGGGAGGATGCCAGAATACTCGAGGATTTGTCCAAAGAGGAAGACTCGTCTCGGGAATTAGGTTTTCATCTTCCAACTGGAGATTTTATCCCTGGTTCGGAAGACAACATCGCCAACAGTGGAGCGAACGAAAGGGCCTGGGGCGAGGGCGGTAGCATTGACGCCGACAAGGCTGATGAAGAGCTCTCAGCAGAGGGCGGACCTCGAGTCACTCGAAGGCCACGCGGCAGGCCTCTGGGTTCCAGGAACAAACCCAAAGGTCCTCTGCATGGAATACGTGAGATAACAGAAACAGCGAAATGTCTGACACTGGAGATCCCGAGTGGCTTGAACGTGACAGATATTGTGGAATCGTTCATGGGTAGTTCCAATCTCGGAGTAGTCGTTATAGGTGGGAGAGGGAATGTCACCAACATCAACCTTAGTGAGGCATTCCATGTAGGGGGCATGGTAGATAATAAAGGGCCATTTGAAATTATATCCCTGACAGGAGCATTCCCGCGCGGCGTTGATACACGGGGAGGTACAGGACTCAAAGTCACTCTAACAGACGCCCAAGGTAATCACGTTGGAGGCAATGTGGTAAGCCTCATAGCGTACGGGACCGTCTTGGTTACTCTTAACACAATCATGAACATCAACAGGGACGTGCTAAATGAGGAGCATCCGGGACTCTTGCCTTCTCCAGCTGTAGTTCCTGCGCAGCAGCACTTTCAATCACCGAATATGATGACAATGCAGCAACAAATTGGCATCCAGTCACCATCACCCACGTTGATGACAGTGCAGCAGCACATAGGCTTGGTTCCTGCGAATTATAATGCCATGCCGAATTTGGCAATAGGTGCAGTAAGGTCTCACTCCCATGAACTAATTCACAATGTTATGCCGAATCTGGAAATAAGCGCAGTAAGGTCTAATCAGCAGGATCCTATGGATAGCGTTATGCGGAATCTGGCGATGGGTTCAGTAAGGCCCAACTACCCTGAGCTTATGAATAATGTTATGCCGAATATGGCAATAGGTTCAGTAACGCCCAATTCCGAGGACCCTATCAATAATGTGTTTGGTAATAGGTTCAATAACGCCCAACTCCCATGACATGATCTCCGGTCAACGGCCACAACACTCGTGGTTTTAGATTAACTCGCTCAGTTCCATTTGTCATCTTTTGCATTCAAATTCTGCACAACGTCTGCATGTGTGGTTTTAGAATAACTCGCTCCGTTCTATCTGTCACGCTTTGTACTCAAATTCTATGTAATGTGCGCATGTTTTGCTGCACCATAATAGCAAAAGGAAAGAATTTTTTTTTTCAGTATTGTACTTGTGTATTGTATCTATTGTTGCACGATAATAGCAAAAGGTAGAAAAATATTGTCAGTATTCTTCTTCTATGAAATTTTGTTATGCTAGTTGCCAAACTTTTGCTAGATATTTTTTTCATAGTTTCTTGAAGTTCAGCTTGATAATCTCAGTATATGTGGCATTATCAATACAGTGATATTATCAATACAGTTATTAGTCCCTGTCATTTGGCAATGGCCATTGACTATGGTAATGGGTTTGCAATGTTATTACATTAATTTGCTTGTTTGTTACTAGTCTTACTTATAAACCAAAGTTTTCAAAAGCATATGGTTTTACTATTTTATATAAACCAAAGTTTCCAGGAGCATATAGTTTTTCCATCTTATTTAGCCTCTTCCCCAGACTGAGAGGCAAAAACCATATGCTATGTGTACTTATTTCGGAAATTTGAAACTAATGAAAACTAATGCTAGCATTAGTTTCATAGTTGAACATATTTTAAATGCTATAGTGATAACCAAGTTCCCTTCTAATTGCTCTTGTGCATTTAACTTGCCATGTAGCCCAAGCTTTGACAATTCGACAACAAGACCGGTATGCATGAAGGGGAAATTCGACAATCCAATAATAAGACCTCTTCCCACATGCTGTGATGGCTAGCCTGGAAGTGGAAGTTGATTTCCTATCTATTTTGCTTTTGCTGCATCCGCCATGCCTGGAAGTTGATTTTCTGTTGCAGCTCTGCTATCTTTGTTGGGGCTGGAAGATGATTTTCTATTTCAGGACCTTAACCTGAGCAGAGCTCTGCTATGCGGCCTATTCTGTGTAGTGCCTGGCCTCTTTTGGTGCTGCTGCACCCACGGTTTGGACCAACTTGTCAACCTGGTCCATTAGGTCAGAGAGATGGGAATTTCACGAGTGATAACCTGGCGTCTCCGGATGATAGGATGATAGTGAGCTTTTCTAAACTGGAGCTAAGCGAGAGAGCCAGAGGACGACTGCTGAGACAGCCAACCTGCTACAACAACATATTTGGCATAGAATTTGGGATAGTGTTCTCTTCAACAACTAATGAGTTGTTTTAAAGAAATGCTATTTTTTCAAAATGTCAACTCACCACAGGCTTATTCCCTTCTTTAATGCAATTATTCTAAACCTATCAACAAATATATTCTTTGAAAGCTTAAATTTGCAGCAAAAGAAATTTTCTAATCTTATCTTTCTCTCCCATCATTCCTTTCCGCTGGGAAGAATGTTGTGGATTTTCACTGTTACCTATTGCTGTTGCTGCATTCCACGTTGTGACCTAAGCTCCTGCCTTCGGCTTTTTCGTTGTCTGAATTTGGTTTTAAATCAGCTGGCTCCTCTCTTGAAATATATTGTGCAGTCCTCACTTGCCTAGTGTTTCTGTCTCTCGTGCAACTACTTTCTTGTTCATGCAGACACCAGCCGCAGATCAACTCTTTCAATTCTCCATACTATACAGTGTACTGTAGTATCTAGATGTGGCAGAAACAATCATTCAGAGTTTGCTAGTCTAGTTTATTAGAGAAATCAACTTTCAATATATGAAATATATCAAATCACTACAAACCAAAGTTGTCACAAATGCAAAACGCATACATTTCAAGTGGAACAAGAAGGTAAAGATCCATACAAGATGGTTGTGGCATTACTCTTGTGGTCCTAATGCCAGTGGGAGCATTCTTCTCTTCTTTAAGGTACTCGTTATCTTCGTCCTTGGTGACTTTCGATTGATGCTGGCCTCTGTCCCAAAAAAGGCATAGTTAGTTTTATTTTTTAAATTTTGGTGGCATCTTTCTTTCCAGATAGATTCCTCAAATATTAAATGCACATTGCCCCTGGTTTTTAATCTTTTGCTGCACCAGGACCCCTAGCAAAATGAGTAAATATCTCTGTTTGTTGCAAAATGGGCTCCAATCATCCTTTTGCCATGTTGTTCTAAAAACAACAAAAACATGTCACAGAGGGATTAACATTAGTACTCTGAGCTTGCTCTTAACTCTGTGGCATATTAAACAATGCCAAAGGATGATGTAGTCTAGAAAGCACATGAAAACATTCATTTACATATTAACAACAGACATAAACTTAAAATCATACCAGAGGAAAGCTTCCAGCTTATGCATGATGTACAGGCTCCAACTACTGTGTAAATGAACAAGGGTTATCGGTGACAAACAATTATCAAATTACCATGTATGCAATAACTGCAGCGTTTTGCTGAGCCAAAATTTCAGAAAGATTCTTCTTTTGAAGCTTCCTAAGTTCTGTAAGCTTCTAGTTTTCACACTTTACAGCCTTTGCACTCGCTGGTTTTTGTTGGGCTTGCAAACCCAAAGATAAAATCCATCCTTTTCGTTTGATTCCAAACCGATTTGTCCAAACTTTGGCTCCTTCACATCGTTGCATCTTGCTCAACCCACCAGCTAACAAGCAAGCTAACCAACCAGTAAGCATCATCAACAAGCCTGGAGTCTTCCCTTTATTTTGTTTCTCCCAACCTCGTTTTAGTAGCTCCTTCACATCGTTGCATCTTGCTCAACCCACCAGCTAACAAGCAAGCTAACCAACCAGTGAGCATCATCAGCAAGCCTGGAGTCTTCCCTTTATTTTGTTTCTCCCAACCTCGTTTTAGTAGCTCCTTCAAGCCTCACCACCACGTCAAGTACCTGCGCCACCAACATTGTTGTTCAGGCTGAGCGCACCAGACACCGAGGGGAGGTTGCACTCCTGAGTAGCTCTTTGTCCTACCTAACCTTCTTATGCTAATCCTCTCCTACTTGCATTTTCATGATTTGGGTTGCAAACCTAAAGCCCATACAGGTCGAACATTAAAAAAATAATACCCAAAGCTTTATAAGCAGCTCAGACCAAGTGGATGGGGTGCGGCGGGAATGCTGCAATGGCTAGAGGGAGGACTAGACGAATCCTGCAAAATTGGTACCCAGACAGATCAATTGACTACTTCATAGGCGTTTTCCCTCCGCGAATCATGCAAAATCGTATGCGAAATTGTATTCCAGATGTGAGTTTGGTCCCTAGCCTGGCTTGACCAGGCCTGGCCTTGAATTGCTTGAGCTTGAATTCAAAGGCCTGGAATTGCTTGAGCTTGAATTCAAAGGCCTTGACCATTCTACAACCTAAATCATCATCACGCTTGTTCTCCTGAGTAGATCTTTGTCCTACCTAACCCTCTTATGCTAATCCTCTCAGACTTGCATTTTCATGATTTGGGTTGCAAACAGAAAGCCCATACAGGTCGAATATTAAAAAAATAAGACCCAGAGCAGCTCAGACCAAGTGGGTGGGGTGCCATAGGAATGATGTGTTAGGATATTCCGACACATAGGAATAGTTAAGTTCAACTTGGTCTAGTATAGAGTTAAGTATAGAGTTAGGTAAAGTGTGTTTCTTTACCGTTGTACATTTTGTAACTTACAATCCGACAGTCACGATATGTAGTGATCTGACGG
>APFE031030559.1:0-10919 GCA_000404065.3 Pinus taeda
CATAATGAAAAGCAGGACCACCTAATTTTACATATACCTGACACCTGTACATTATGACGATTGCGTAAAAATTAAAAACACCATAAGTCGGCGCAATATGTACGGACAGGCGAACCGTCGTTCAGTGCATCTAGGCAACCGACATATCGACAACGACGTTCTCAGACGTGGGCGGAGGGCAACTACGCCCCAATTCTTCATCTTCTTGTAACGGCGATGCAGCGCCACCGTTCACACCATTCTTCTCGTTGCCCTCGCAAGCGACGCTCCTCCTGCAAATGGGACAGTTGGAGCGCCTGGAGAGCCACGCGTCGGTGCACTGCACATGGAAGGCATGGCTGCATGCCGGGATCACGCGGCACCATTTCCCACTCTGGAAAGGCTCCAGGAAGATCACGCACTCGACTTTGCCGCATCCTGATGGGCGCTCTTCTCCTTCGTGGCATTCGACGGTGGGTAGCCGCTGGAGTTCAGTCTCCGAAAGGCCTTGCTGCTTGGGAAGCTTGGCATTGTCCTCTAATGGCCGTTGCCATCGCATCTCGTGTAAAAAATCGTAAGAGACGAGCCACAGGTGGACCACCATCACAATCCCGATGGCCGCGCAGAGAAACAGCAGCGATGCCACCACCACTAAAACCATTGTCGCGATCATGGTTCTCCTACCAAAATTTGTGTGTATTTCGTCTCACAAAATGATACAAGGGAAAAGAAGAGCTCTGAGATGGATAGAAGGGAAGGCAGCTGGGCGGGCTGTTAAATCCTTTAATTCTGCTACAGTGCGAGGCAGAGAAATCACGGTTCCCCATCCCACCGCTAAAACCAAAAGCCCACCCAAAATAAAAATTGAAAAAACCGTCTAAATGTAAAGTAGCCATGTATAATCCGGTCCATCCATATAAAATGTCCTAAATTTACGATCGCTGATTTGACACGTGGACGCTCTTGATGTGTTGTAGCATGTGAATGGTTCTGTCCGTAAATGTCTTGAGTTTTTTTTTCATTCAAAATTAATAAATAAATTATTATTTTAATCACTTCACTAAACTTATATATTAAGTTACTTTTAATCATCCTTCATCATTGAAGAAAAATATTGAAGAAAAAGATTGAATCCATATTCATACTTCATACTTTAGAGATTGAATCCTTGGATAAAGATACAAATTTCATCCTTCTCAAAAATCGATAAATAGTCATCTAAAAATGGCGAGTTGATTTATAGTACTTGCAATGTGATTATTCATAAACCTTATGTAAAACACAATACTTGTTCAAGCGTGAAAAACTCTATTTTTGAACGACCGCATCTATCTTTAATTAACATTAAAGTTGAGTAATGGGAGCCACCATTTACTTATTTGACTTTATCAAGTATTTCTATTTTGTTGTGTGTATTATACTAGAGTTTACATCAATTCATTATTGTGTATTTTTCACCTTTCAATGTATTTATGAAATAATTCCAATAGCCACACTAACTTATGTGGGCACTATAACTTGTAAAAGAGTAATAAAACTTTAACTATTACTCTTTAACTTGTTAGTTTTCAGTAATAGGACATGATCACTGGTTATTAGACCTTTTTTAGATGTCACAATATTGTATACATCTTGTGGTGGCTAAGGTTTAGTTGGTTACGATTTTGCAACAACCACCATTAAGTTTTGAGTGGCCATTAATGTTCTTGTTGCTATCTGATCTACGTTGGTTTGCTAGCTTGGTTTTTTTAGGGTAAGCATTGAAGAAGTTGAGCTCATCTCCATTGCCACACTTAGCATGGACACACCTTCCAATCATAAGGAGAAGGTTTCATTTCTTTGATTAGATATTCAAATCCAACAAGTGTGAAGCATCTAATGAAGATTAAGTTTGTAAAGAAGGTAGAAGTCATCAACAAGTTAGACATTTTCTTTCCATAACTAAAAAGGAAAGTCATTATTTTCATGAGAAAGATTTAATTAGAATGTTAATAGGTCTTTGGCCCAATCCTTGAGTAATGCAGACATGGATTACAAGGCATCGGAATGTTCAAGATAAAATATTTGGTTTTTCTTGTGGCAGAGGTTTCTTTCTATTTAAATTTAGTAGCAAGGAGGAGAGAGATCTAATCTTCATATTGGCTCCCTATTTTACGAGATCCAAGGGAATGCTCCTTTCCTATTGGACCCTTGACTTTGATTAGAACATGGAAATCTCAATTTCCCTTATATGGGTTAGGCCATCAGACCTCCTAATCATCTTTTTGGAGGAATCCTCTCTTAAAGATATTGGAGATAAGATACGCTACTATATTAACTAAGCTAAGCCAAAAGGAAATATTTATTCCAAGACAAGAATTTGCATGGAAAATGATTTAGAGAAAGACCTTCTAAAGACGATACAACTCATTTTGCAGGGTTGGATTCATCTTCAAGCCCTTTACTATGAGTAGATCCCTTTGAAACATAATTCCTGCCATGAGTATGGCCATTCTGCAAATAGTTGCCTAAGAATCCATGAAATCAAACACCCTTTAAACCATTCTCTAACCTATAAGAATAAAAATGAGCAGGAACCTTTCAAATAGGTATCTAGAAGACATAAGAAGTAGAGGCTCAAAGGGCTAAAAATCATAAAAAGAGCCTATTCTATATTATCCATTCCCTCCAACAATATATTTGAAGCTCTTGAATATCCAAAGGATACAGAAGAGGAAAGAGTCGAGACAGATCCATAAAAGACTTGTTTAGATCCTAAAGTTGGATCATCTACTAAGAGCCAAGTGGAATCTAAAGAGAAAATATCAAAAAACACAAAACGGAAAACATTTTTGCTAAGAATGGCGACTCCCCTATAAAAGGAACCATAAGAAGAATAAGAGATATAGGAAGAAAAGGAGGAAGAGGAGGAATAAATGGAAGAATAGGAATATCAAAATATGGATGAGAAGCATGACCATCCCACTATTCATTCTTCCTTCCTTAGTTGAAAATCTGAAGAAAGACTAATGTCCCTCTCCCTCATTAACAAGGGATAGAAATCAACTCAAGAGTAATGAGAGAAATTGTTGAAATCAATTATTCCCTTGGATTATCATGTAACTTTAGACTCTACCCTATTTAATGGGGGGAGAGCTCTCCAAAGCCATGATTATGTTCATTTTTGCATTATTCTATACACTAAGCTTCTTATTTAAATTTATTCTTCTAATTATGAAATATTACTTACCACACAAAAAATAATTTGGATCACTCCCTTTGTTGGGGCCTTCATTTTGGCGGCAATTAAGAAGTTTTGGCGATGAGTCAAAACGTTGGCGACAAGTGGCAGAAGTGGCTGTCGGAGAGTTGCAGGAATAACAATCGGGAAAAAGGAAGGAACTCATGGAAGACTGGCAGTTGTGAAGGGATGGTGGAAGGAGTAGACACAACTGAGAGGGAAAAGAGCAAGGACAGTCGGAGAATGGAAACATCTGAGAAAGGGAGAAGGTAGAGAGTCTGAGAAGGAACTGGAAGTCCAGGTTGGCACGCAGAGAGAATGAAGAACAAGTCAAAAGGCAGAAAGGAGAACACAAAATGGTTGTTATTACGGAGCTAGGAGAGTCGCTCTGTATCTGTTGTTTGATATGCTTATGTACTGTTCTATCTTGAGTTTCTGTATGTTAGAAAAGAGGCCTTGAGCCTGATGTAATGCATTCACTACTCAGATTAATGATGAAGACTGCTACAAGGACCATCATGTGTTAGTTTCATGTTAATGTGGTTCTTTTAAATTTTTATGTATGCATATATTTATGTAATATCTCTTTTACAACATGTATGGCCTATTGCGATCAAACTTCCTTGTAGAATGATTTCGTGTTCTTTGCTTCTTGTTTCTCTGATATGATTCTTCCCAATACTAGATTCCAACTCCTATCTAACTAAGGTCGCGACATGCCTTGGGTGATACTCCTTACCTATTCTAGGTAAGGTGAAAATGTCGGCATTGTGCTAGACTACAACGGAGCTTTGTTGGCCCTTGTGCCCAAACCCGGGGTCTCGACCTTGTTGTTATTTATGTGCCAACAAATGGTTCTGTTGTTGGGACCCTGAAATTTAAAAAGAGAATTTGGAATATGGTATTGAGGATCTTTAAGAAAGAACTGCAAAACTGGTGGAATGAGAAAGTGGACTAGTTTTTATCTCAGCAAGCTCAAATTCGTCGACGAAGTATCGGGAAGTTGAAAGAGGAAATATTGTACTCAGAGCCGGCTAATGATCAATATGAGATCTTCTGGTGCAAGTTTCCAAAAGAAATTTACAACTGGTCGCGAAGATTACAAGTGAAAGGAAAGTCCAGTGGACAAAATACATCTCACTGCGCCTGGACTGAAGTGGACCTTACTGAGCTACACTACGTTGATACAGATCTGACGAGAGTGGCATATTTTTGGGTGTAGACCATGCTGGAGGGGTACATTATTGAGTTTGCAGTAGAAAGTCATCAGCCTTTTTCGAAAGCTGAAGCCATGTTCCGATTAGGGTTGTGAGGGAAGCTACTAAAGGAGGTTACCATGTGGATTAAGGTTCTAATGGTGGAAGAGGGCTTGTTGGTGTTTCAGAACCCAAGCATGGCAATATAAACACCTAGTACTGAGGGAAGGACCTAAAGGGAGGGATTCTACTGAGCGAGGAACTATGAGAATGTCACGAGGATGGATGCAGATGACTTCCGAAAGGCCAAGGATCTAAGAGTGCGAAGGAGAGCATGGATAACTGAGAAATGGCGCGAAAGGGCTCTTTTAGGTGATTAAAAGGTGGTAGAAGGATTTGCACCAAGCAAGAGCAGTGTTAAGAAATTTGGAAGAGGAAGAAAGTGTGGAAGAAAGTCCGAGGGGAAGGAAAAAAATGGCTGCAACAACCATGGATCCGGAAGGTGACAAGGATCCACCCCCACTAGTAGAAATGGAAATGTTGGATGGAATGGGCCACCTAGGCTTGGAGGGAAGCCTAGAAGATGAAATGCACTTTGTTATAAGGATAATATTTGCTAAAGATGATGCATCCAAAGGAATCAACGATCTTCCTCCTCGAAGATCGGGTAGTGTCTGCCCCAACCTTGCCTTGGTACTCCATCATAATCCTGACAAATTCCTATCTAAGTTAATCAAAATTGTAAGAGTTCATAGTGTGAATGTTAATTACAGAGCTAATGCTAGTAGTAGTGGTACGAGTCTGCAAGGATCATTACAACCTGGGTTACAGGGATTTGTACTCCTAGCACAGTCAGTAAAAAATGGCGGGATCATTCACTAGGTATCATGAGTTCTATAGTAAAGGGTACGATGATGTAGAAAAACATTGGTATATGTGTGAAGCCATTTGGAGGACCCGCTAGACACCAGATGATGTGAAGTTAATTTAATTTCATACCACTCTTAGGGAAAGGGCCTTGAGATGGTTCATAAAGTGGTCATAGTTACACTAGAATCCAACTGTAGATGATGTTAAAAGAGAATTTGTACAATAATTTAAACTTTGCCAGACAAATCAACAAGGGTTGTCGGAACTATGGGAAGTAAAACAGCGGGAGGGAGAGACTGCCTGGGAGCTGATTCAGAGATTTAAGGACACAATTGGTAAACTAAGCTACTCGATAGATCCAAATCATCAAAGGGATTGGTTTATGAAAGCATTATTGCCTCTCACCCATACGCCATTGACACAATAGAAAATTGATACACTACAAGATGCTCTAGAGCAAGCAACTCATATTGAATTATGACAGGATACCCTCATGAGTATCGGGGGGGAGCGACACCTCATGATATGTCCATTTTAGGTTTACAACATCAAATTGCGAACAAGATAGAGAAGTTGAAGGATTTGCAACCAACCTGCTCGATGCAACCAAATGTATGGTGTACAACTTGCTTAGCGGAAGGTCATGTTGATACAGAATGCCCAAGTTTGCGAGGTGTAAATACGATGTCTACACTAGTAGGACCACCTGGGTCTACACCTGTAGTAGGAGTTGCGCAAATAGGGTTGCAAGTTTTATACATAGGGCATAACCAACCAGAGTACTGTGAGGCATGCAGGGGATATGGGAACCCTGCTCGTTTGTGCCCGATACTACAAAAATACTCCAACGTTCCAAATAAAAATTACTCTAAATTATGTTCTTCAACAACTCACCATACTGATTAGTGTAGGGCACTGGATGCTCTAACTAATCGGTTAGACCGATCGACCTTCTGAGTCAACGAGACTCCTTGAGGGCGAAGAGGAGAAGGAACAAGGGGAGGAAGGAGAGCAGGAAGAGGCCCAATTCGCTCTTATAATTGTGATCAGGAAGGGCATGTTACGTAGGATTTCCCATTACCAAGAATACCATGGTGCTCTCAGTGCAGGGTCAACGTGCATACGACATAGGATTGTCTAGAACTGATTTCAAGATGGGAAGAGTGAAACCGCCAGAGGGGAGAAAATTTAATTAATGCGGAGACAAGGTTACCAGAGGCCGCCCCCCTCTTGAATATCAATATAATCACACGCGGAGGCAAAAATATTGGAGCTGACCTGGGAGCCACAAAACAACCCAAGATTATAATATTGGCCTCCCTAAAGTGCTCATATGACCCTTAGCAACATAAGCAATATTACAAGGAATCCACAAAAGTTTTCAACAATATGACAGGAGGGGAGGGCCACAAAAGGAGTAGCTAGGATCTCTTAAAGCTAAGAGCCCATACCTACCACAGTTTGACGTCTGACCCATTGAAGAATGGTTCAGATTATTTCTGCATATCGTGAACGACGACCATATGTTTGGGAAATTGTGGAAAAGTATGAAAGAGGCCAGCTGAGATGGGGCGGTTGAGGGAGGAGTCATCTCCACTAACCTACCTGAAAGACACTCTAGGAGGGTACAGAGGAACAAGAAGAGAATGGGAAGAGAGTTCTAGATTGATGCTCAAATTGTGGGTGATCTGAAAATGGAATATACTTGTTTAAGGGTGCAAGGTATCCATTTTCCATAATTTCAAATGTGAGCTATACACTCCAAGTGACCTCTGAAAATGTGAAAACTTCTTATTTCTTATACAGAGATAGACTGTAGGGGCATTCACCAAACATGTCACCTCTAAAGAGAGGATGAGTTCCAGAGGCTACCTAGCCCTCTACAGGCTCTTCCTAAAGAAATAACGAAGTAAACACTTAGAAGTCTTTGACATACACATACTTGAAGTTTGATGTCTTGCGGAATAAGACAAATAACTTTCTGCAGCTGAATAGGTGATTATGGGTGTATGCAAGTTATGTATATTTGTTGTTTAACACTTTATATCAGTTTTGTTTAGCATATCATCTTAAGAAAATAAAGAAATCAAAATGATAAAGTAGTTCACCCCTTCTGGGCTACATCTGCTGGACCAAGCCTCTCAAACTAGGCTTGTCCTCTTGTATTAAAAATGCTACAAAGGCTAATACAAGAATATGAATTTCTCGAAAGACAGATCTGACTGTAAATACAGAATCAGAAGATAGGAATTAGCTAAAAATGCTCTTTCCCAAGCACTAAACAGTGGAATTGTACCTCATACAGTACTTTCCCTAATTGGCCCTAATGGCTCTTCAAACTTGCATGGAGAATTTTGAGGTGAAGATGACCTAAATTTGTTTTGAAACCTCTACCATTAGACTCAGAAGGTCAAAAATAGCAGACATAGGCTTTTGAATCACCAAAAATGGATGAACACAGCCCCCAAACAACTCAAGCACTGAAATGGCCCTAGTGGCCCTGAAAGCTTCCCTGAAGCTAAACACTGAGAAGAATACATCAACAGGAAAAACGAGCTATAGAAATGGATTCAGAATGTTGAAAACCTTCAGGGATGACCTTCGTTCCACATTCAATGGTTGCACACATCACAATGCAGCTCCCAAATTGATTTGGCCCTAGTGGCTCCTAGAACTTCCATGAGGCAAGATCACATGCAAACAACCTCAGATGGTTGTGAAACCTATGCCAATGGCTTCAGAAGGTCGAAAAGACCCAAAATCAAAAATAAATTCATCCAAAACGGACTTTCCTAGCCAAAGTTATGGCCATTTACTCACATCTGCCAGTTGCCCCTACAAAAACTCCAGATAACTTTAGTTACGGCGAGATAGGCCTGCCAAATATGGCGGGCCAGCCCAAATTTGGCGCCTTCACCAATGTCGCCGCTATAAATACTAGTAATTAACTGTTGGTCTTTAATTCCATGTGACCGGAATTTCGGAACGGGCAGGTATGCTTGGATTTCATGCCGGCGGTTAAGGGTTTAGAGCCGATGGTTTTGGGCGACGGTCACGTGTATGGGGGCTAGCCCTTATGGGCTGGTCCCCTTGGGGCCCCACCCAAATGAATTTTAAACTTCATAAAATATTTCCGCTATTATCCAAACAAGTCCCAATCGTATGGCTCATTGGTAAGACGGAGTGCTAGTAGATGGGAGGTCGTGTGTTCAATCCTCCATCTGCCCACAAAATTTTGAAATGCGCCACATATATATGCTGACGTCACCTTGCCACGTGGCGGCCTCTGAGCCTACCACATGGTGGTTTCTGATTGGCCTGCCTAAAAGGAATATTCCCAATAATATTCTACGGAATATTCTATTTTAAATTTAAAAAAAAAAAATTCAAAAATTAAGAGTCATTGGGCGATTTTGTTTTTGGCATAACTTCTGCATACAGAGACCATTTTTCGAACCGTTTATCGTGCTGGAATCAGGAAGATGAAATCTATCTGGTTGTTTAGGTTTGAACTAGTTTTGAGCACTTTCATTTTTTACCATTTTACGACACTTGGTCCTGAGCTCTTGATCACACCTCCCAAATGAGAAGGCTTTTGGTCCCCAAAAGCTTACTGAATCTCTGAACTGAACTGTACAACACTTGAGGAACAAAAATATCCTCTTTCTTTAAGCCAAAAGAGCATCCTGATGCCAAAATGTCTTGCCTTGCCCACTGTCATCATGGCAACTTTTCGCTGCATAAGCCCAGTACTTGTCGAATCTCGACCAAGCTTGTTCACCAGACAAACTGAAAATTTGCAAAAACCAGCAATGATACTTACTGATATATGAGCTAAAATCTTCCTCTGAACATGTGGGCTTGCGAACTGTCATGATGCCCATCCATGGCACCTCCGCTCCAGAAGAAGAACTGCCTCCCAATTGAGATGAAGGTACTGCAAATGCTCAACCCAAACTATTGGGATACTTACTGCAAAAACTTCTCAAAAGAAGTAGAGACCCATGCTGAAATTTGAGCCCTCTTTACATGCATGCTTTTCCAGCTCATGGAATTGTGCACAGCTTTGCACCAAATTCTTTCCCTGCACCAAATGAAACCAAAGGTATCTTGTGCAACAAGACAATCATCAACAACAATTTGTCTTGAAATATGCTGAACAATGAACTCAATCATCAACATAACAAGTGTGTACCCAACCGACACAAGTCGACAAAACATGTGCACCACAATCGACACAAGTCGACAACATAAGTGGAACAATCGACACAAGTCAATAAAACATGTGACACAATTGACAATGTAAAAGTGTGCTCACAAGCGACATTAGTTGACCAACAACAAGATACATTTACAAATACCTATGCATGTATCATGTACAATGAACTATATACAGTTCAACAAATACACCTACAACATCTATGTACAGGTGTAACTTCAACTCTTCTTTTGCAAAGACCAACAGGTACATCAACCCAATAAAAACACATATGGGTGACAAGAGTTGAAATGAAAAACATTGCTGCAAAACTAGTGAGTATCATACTCATCTTTTACCATCCTGCAACTTGCATTCCCTTAACACAGAAATGCATTCAATCAAAAGACATGCAACTTTAATTGGATAAGAATTCTAACCATTTCTTACCAATCCATTTCAAAGGTGCTTCCTTTAACTGCACATCGATATCAACATGTGTATCATCCTGACACATATCAATGATGGAAACTTCCTTCCCATTCTTTCCATACTCTTTCTCCCATTTCTTCAACTTTCATGGAAGCATTATTGGATTCAGAGTCCAACACCTTTCAGTGGTATGTCCTTGCTTATGGCAATAAGTGCAACACTTGTCCATCTTCCTGACAGCATGATTTGCATTGTTCAATGGAACTTTGGCTTCTTGCCTCCTTTCCTTCAAAATTTTCTTGTATGTCGCCATTCTTTTCCAACATCTAGAAACACTATGGTTAACCAAACCACAAAAAGAACATGCAATTCTTTTCCAATGCTTGTGTGGAAATTTACCATGCTTTACATGATTAAAGGAAGTATGATTGAAATCAGATTTATACCTTTCTCTTTCACCTTCATTACCTTCATGAAGAGGTGAATCAAATGAAGAAGAAGCTCCTTTTGGAACACCATCAATCCCTTCAATGGTTTTAGAGCTTTCACAATTCTCTTGTTCAAGTGCATGCTTATGCACACCTTCTTTTGCAAGGTATGTTTCAAACTATTGTATTCCCCAAGAATACAACCCTTACCAACTTGAGGTAGGGAACTTGAAATGAAACTCCTTCCAGGAACTGTTTCAATTGCCTTCATTGTTGCCTTGGAACTTTCTCCATAAGATTGTCCATAGCCAAGACTCAAATACTTAGGCCTTACCTCAACCATTATTTGCTCAACTATACCTTGTGCATGTTTGCCCAATCATTTTCCTTCATATCCCATTTTGGACATCAACTTGGACCCTATGCCTCTAGTATGTTTCTCAAAAGAACCAACACACTTTTCAATTGATGAAATTGAAGACAAGTTTGAATGATTTACCTCATCCTCATGCATTTTCTTGGACAAAGCTTCTTGAGCTTGAAGGAGTTGTTTCTCCATGTCATGCAGTCTTTGGAGAATTATTTCCTTCTCATCC
>APFE031030559.1:11614-34348 GCA_000404065.3 Pinus taeda
CCCCAAACAGCTCAAGCACTGAAATGGCCCTAGTGGCCCTGAAAGCTTCCCTGAAGCTAAACAGTGAGAAGAATGCCTCAACAGGAAAAATGAGCTATAGAAATGGATTTAGAATGCTGAAAACCTTCAGGTATGACCTTCATTCCACATTCAATGGCTGCACACATCCCAATGCAGCTCCCAAACTGATTTGGCCCTAGTGGCTCCTAGAACTTCCATGAAGCAAAATTACCTGCAAATGACCTCAGATGGCTGTGAAATCTATGCCAATGGCTTCAGTAGGTCAAAGAGACCCAAAATAAAATAAAAAAATCATCCAAAACGGACTTTCCTAGCCAAATTTATGGCCATTTACTCCCAACTGCCAGTTGCCCCTACAAAAACTCCAAATAACTTTAGTTACGGCCAAATAGGCCTGCCAAATATGGCGGGCCAGCCCAAATTTGGCACCTCTGCCAATGCCACCACTATAAAGACTCGTAGTTAACTGTTGGTCTTTAATTCCATGTGACTGGAATTTCAGAACGGGCAGTTATGCTTGGATTTCGTGCCGACGGTTAAGGGTTTAGAGCCCATGGTTTTTGGGCGATAGTCACGTGTATGGGGGCTGGCCCCCTTGGGGCCCTGTCCAAATGAAGTTTAAACTTCATAAAATATTTCCGTTGCTATCTAAACAAGTCCCAATCGTATGGCTCATTGGTAAGACGAAGTGCTAGTAGATGGGAGGTTGTGTGTTCAATCCTCCAGCTGCCCACAAAATTTTGAAATGCGCCACATATATATGCTGACGTCACCTTGCAACATGGCGGCCTCTGAGCCTGCCACGTGGTGGCTTCTTATTGGTCTGCCCAAAAGGAATATTCCCAAGAATATTTTGTGGAATATTCTATTTTAAATTTTTTCTTTAAAAAAATTCAAAAATTAAGAGTCATTGGGCGATTTTGTTTTTGGCATAACTTCTGCATACGGAAACCATTTTTCGAATCGTTTGTGATGCCAGAATCAGGAGGATGAGATCTATCCGGTCGTTTAGGTTTGAATTAGTTTTGAGCACTTTAATTTTTGACCATTTTACGACACTTGGTCCTGAGCTCCTGATCAAAAATTAAAGTGGAAATTAAAATATTTTATTTATGGCAAACATCAATTTTTTCTCTTATTATGCTTTGCTAGGTTGTAGAGCAATAACATTGTTGTTATTATTTTGTATTTAAATGTGATAAATATTTTTATTATTGATAATTAAGATTTCGTCTTCATACCAAGATTGTATATTAAATACATTAGGCTTATTTAAGCTTTCTCGATCATCCTTTTATCAAGTATATTCATATTCCTTAGATTGTTATGGTGATTCACTATAACACCCATCAACACCCATGCACGCACCCATATAGAATGAGTTCCCAAGGTGTCGACCTCTCCTCATTGAGTTGATATGGTGGCACATAAGGTGTCTAAGTCGGCCCAAAGTGCACCTGCATAATGGTGCCCGAGTGGTCCCAAGGTGCCAAGGATGGAATGAATGCACCCACTTAAATTTGCTTGAGATGCAACGAATGCACCCGTAACGAATGTGATCAAATGTGGAATGAGTCGGCCCGAGACCACATGAGCTCTTGCATGAGATGGAATAGGATGACACACTCAAAATTGAGGTTTCTTACACGATGAGGGACAAAACTAGTGTCAGCTTGACCAATCGAACACTCACCCAAGTTGGCACAATGGAACCTTATAAATAAGTGATGGAACAGGTGGAACAAAGGAAGGAGATGTCACAAAAGAAAAATTGGAATGGAACCAAATGTGCAGGAGAGCTCATTCTACCTTGCTGTAGAATAGAGCCAAGTTGTTGAAACCGATGGAAGAGCTAAGTGGTGAACAAACCAAACCAAGGATAGTTGAGCATGCCAAGAACCATGAGAGAAGAGTATTGGACAAGGGGAAGTGTTTTTCTATATGGTTTTTAGTGGGACTTGGTTAGGGAAGTAAGGGTTGTTCATTGTTGTATTTGAAATTAGGCTATGGGCCGAAATCTTATATAATTTAGAATTATAATATAAATAATTTATGCACATGTGTTGTCTCTAGTATCATATTTTGTGAGTTTTCCTATTGTGACATTTATGTTATCATGAGATTATCAATGTTTATTTGGGAATTATACTAACACACGAATGAGAAGTATAAGTGTTAGAGGCGTAGTCCAGAAATAGTAATTGTAAATTGGTGACAACCATTATGATAAACCTTGCGAATGTCGCATATCCAGAAAACTCAATGCACCATAACTCGAATGTATACCCCAAATACATGAAATTCACCAGTTCATACTTTATAGGTATATGATCCTATTATAGTTATATTTATTTTTTTTAATAAGATAATCTTTTTTTCCTTAATTCATTTGGTATTTATCTTAATTCTTTCATTTCTTTAAATTCGCCATTACTTATTTTCTTTTATAATATTTTTTATAATGTATTTATTTTTTTAAAATTTATATTTATATTTATGTTTTTATTTATTTATTCATTAATATAATTTTATTTTATTAATATATTTGATTATTATAATAATTAATTTTTAGTATAATTTTTATATTTATATTCATCCAATGTTTGAATTCAATTTTTATAAAACTATTAATATATATATTTTTAATTATAATGATTAAATTAATTTAAAAAATACTTTATCTTTCCACTGAAAATACTTGCATTTAACCATTGTTAATCATTTTTAAACCCAATTCTCTTTATATATCCCTATAGTAAATTAATATATCTCTTTATATTTCACCACATGATCCAAAGAAAACCATCCTTCAGCCATCCCTATGTATTGTATTCGCATTGTTTATATCTCTATACACTTACCTTATCCCCTCGTATTGTATTCGCGTTGATAAACCCACACATTCACCATATTTTTTTCTTTGACGATGGACATCCTTCTCCTTCTCCTCATTTCAATTAGTCTCATTATTCTTATCTCTATTCTCTTTAGTTCAATTATTCTTATTTTTATTTCTTAGTTTGAATTTTTAGAGCTATTTCTATTATCCATTTTTGGATTTAGTAGGAAATCTTTTAAATATTTTTGGATAGATTTTTTTACACTAATTTTTTTTATAAAATTATTTTTTGGTTGATTCTTATTTTGGGTTCTTTCTCTACTCCTTATCACAAGAATTTAATGCAACACCTTGTTTGTTTTTTTATTCATGTTAACTCAATACATTCTTTTTTTAATAAATTGAAAAGAAATGTGAAGATATCTATCCATTATTCATTTTGTTTGAATCATATTTTTCGCAGTCATCTAGCTCTTTCTCAGAATTGTCTTATTGTTCAATTATAAATACCATTATTATTTAAACTTATTATCTAAATCATTAATCAATTTTTTGTTTTAAATTATGTGTATCCAATATTAAAATATTAACCATTTGAACAAATTGCTCAAAAATGTGTCCAAAAAATATAAAAATATAAAATTAAAAATTATATTAATATAAAATTATGAAATCAAGTTTAAAAAAATAATATAATTTTAAATTCGAAATATAAATAATAAACATAAAATATCATATTATAAACAATTATTAATAATATCTAATTTAAAATTAAATAAAAATACATATATATGATGATAATATTTAAGAATAATAATTTATATATTATTTAATAATAATAATTTATAACATTATGTTGCAGTAGCTACAACCACCCTCCAAAATTTTGCATATGCTTCATTTTGGAGCCTCCCTTATAAACCATAGCAACTCATCTTGCACTGATCCATGTACTTCTTTTTTGATTGAGCCTTATCCTTTGTAGCTTGGCTTGTGTTTACTTACTTGGTCTATTGTCTAACCCACAATCTGATCTCTTGACTTGATCTTGATTGAGTTTTGAGCTTGCCTTGGAGAACTGCGCAATCCTTGAGGGCAGCTAGCCTTGCTCCAGGGAATTATGCAGTCCAAGCTGATAGTGAGCCTTGAGTTCAAGAGTTGCACAACACTACATGTCAGACAACCTTGAGCTAGGAAATTGTGCAGAGCATGAGAGGCAACCCAGAGCCACTCAAACCAGAAATTGCCTAGAACCAATTGTACTCAGAAACTACGCAATGCATGAGCCAAAGAGTTGCCTGGTTCTCCCAAGAACTGCGCAATCTCTTCGAGAAATGCATGGCAATTTCTCTAGAAAAAATAAAGAAAACATCCCTAAAAAATAGGGATCTATTTTTAGCAGCCCAGAGGAAGCACTTGAGTTATTTTAGAAACTGTTGCCAAGTGTCAATTTTTCCTTGATTTGAGGCATACACACCATAAACCCTAATTTGACCAAAACTATTTAATCGACGATGCTAGAGATCATTTTCACATTCAATATTAGAGCTTTGGCATTCCCGCAGAGATCAAGGAACCTTCGCTGCAATCATTATCGTTTTTTAGGTGAGTTTTGCTTTTCTAGTCTTTTGCTGCTTTTTTTGTTGTTTTTTGTTGCTTAGCTTGTGAGAATGTTGTTTCACTTGTTTCTTTGAACAAATATTGTTGTTTTAACTTATTTTAGCTTGTAGAAGTGTTGTTTGAAGATTTACATTAACTTTCCCAAGTGTCGCATGTGTTACCCAGTTTTTTCACTAACGATCGTCATTGCGGCGACCATCTCCACATGCTTCATTTTCCTCTAGTTTAATTGATCACTGCACTTGTTTCACTTGCATGCATCATCACTTAGTTAGATATACACTCAACATTGCACCATCCTTCATATATTCTCGATTTCACACTCCTCTTGGGCAGATCTGGGCTCCGCTTGTCAGGATCTCACTGTTCACTACACACTATGCAATTCTAGGAGCCAGCCTCCCAGCTTGGCCACTGAGACTCCGTAATGTGAAATCTCTCTCGGCCTTGGCATAAGACTGAACTACTCATTACGCAGTGATAGTCAGCAAGCCTCCCCGCTAACTGTTAGGACTGCGCAATGTGCAGTTCCAACAGGAAGGAAGTGACCTCTGTGAACCATAATTGTGCATTTTGTCCCATCATGAACCTGGTTTGTTGCTTGGTCTTGTCTTGAAGTTATTTCCATTTTTACACTAACATTTTCTTTCCATGAGTGTCCACTATGTCCCATAGTTACAAAATTTGTTGAGCATCTATTTAGTAGTTATAATTAATATGGCATCAAAGAGAGCTACTTCAAAGGAAACTACTAAGAAAAGTATTGGGGAAGCAGTTGAGCAGATATCAGTTAATCTACTAGTCTATGGAGACACTTAGTTGTTCATTGAGAAGGGTACAACATTGACATGGCAGCAGATCAAGGATACTTTTGTAGAGGACTTCAAGGAAGACTTTGAGGATCAATAGGTTTACCTTAGCATCCATCAGTCAGGCTTATAGAAGGTTGCATGTAGGTACCCCATCTTCCCATGTGCGGACATTATCAGTTGGATAGTCTCACACACAAATGAACAAACAATGACCTTGAGCAGTGCCAGCAGGAAAGAGCTTGCCACCTTCAAGGCATAGAAATTTTAGCAGACGTATCATTTTCCTCAGTCAGTGAAGTGCACAGATTCATTTTTCTATTCCACCCACAACTTTGTGAACACTAGATACATCGTTAAGTGTTGGGTGAAAGAGTTATCGAAGTTTAGATAGAAACCCAATCATGTTTACATGACAAAGTCTCTCATGGAGGCTTGTGAATTCTTGATCATATTTTCCTGCTGAATATATAGTCAAGAGAACACAAAAACCTTTCCTGAAGGTTGGGTCGTCATGTTGGATGAGTTGGTGAATGATGGGAAGCCATTTAACTAGTCAAAAGTATTGGCTCATCATTTGAAGATCCATGTGACTAACTCTCATAATTTTCCTGAGAATGAGCAAGCAAGATGCTACATGTCTGCGTACTTTCTTGATGTAATCTATACCCAACAACAGTTCCCTGGAATGAGTTGTACATGGACACCAAAGGACAGTTTCATCAATGTTTATTGCACATTGCTTTTTGATACAGCTATCGAGGAGTAATGGAAAAGCTAACTGACCATTTTATCATCCTGTTGTACAATCTTATCTTTGAGTATGATCCCCCTTGAATGTCCTAAGAAGCAATGGAGGTGATAGTGAACATCGCAGATAGGTATGCCACACGAAGTGGCACCTTCATCAGAGTGTATGGTGAAGAGAAGCCTCAACATGTTCTACGAAGGTATGCCACTGAGAAGTTGGTCATGTAAGAGGTCTCATATCACCTCTCCACAGAGTTGTCAGCAAGACTGCATAGGAAGAAGAAAGTTCCATGACTTGCTCTTCCTTTGCGAATCAGATTGTACGAGATTAAGAGCTTGAAGGCTGCAGATGTTGAGAATAAAAAGATATTGGGATTCGAGTTCGACACCAAATAATTTAATTCGTATGATCCCCATAGTATTTACAAGGACCACTGTACAAAAGTGTACTTTCCATGGATCCACAGGACATTGGGTGGAGGAGGACCCTTGGAGGTACTGTTACAATGCCTCCAGACTCAATGAACTAGTCACTATAGAAACAACTTGGAAAGATTCTCTGTAGACAACAACAACACAAGGAGAAACAACAATAATAGTAATAGGAAACAATCCAGAATAGGACAAGGGAAAGAGGAATATTATTGAGAGCAAAGCTGCAAGATGAAGGCATATCCTCTCTTGGAGAAAGAAGCTTTTGCAGTGGAGGTAAGGAGGAAAAATGGAGAAAGAGAACATAGTGAAGGAAGAAAGAAAAGCAGAGGTTGTAGGAAGAAGAATTGAAGTTGCAGGAGATGGAGAAGAAGTTGAAGGAAGAACGTGAGTTGAGGAGGAGAGAAAGAGAAGAGAAGACAAAAGAGGAGGAAGAAGAAAGGAAAGGTGCAATGACAAAGCAAATAACACCCATATAGGTTGATGAGTCAGAACAACCGACAGTTTAAGAAGAGGGTGAACAGATGCAAGGTCGGGAGCTTACTCAACAGATTGAGTAACTTATTGAAGCAACATACATGGAGTTGGAGCAAGAGCCACAAAATGAAGATATTGACCTCATGCCGAGAGCACCAAAGGTCATCTCTTAGTCTCCTCCACCTCTAGTGTTAGAACCAATCTCGAGCGAGCAAGGATAAGTTATTCTCCTTGATGATGATCTGGTCATGGATGTGTATAATCTATCATTTGATGAGTTTCAGAAGAGGAGTTTACATGTGCGGAGGAAGTACTTTCTAGATGATCACGCATCACATACATTCATCAAGGAAAAAGTGATAGTGTTAGACGTCATGAAGCATCCAATTGCCCTTGTAAATGATAGCTTGGCCTATGTAGGTGCAACCAACTCAAATGTTAAGTTCCTGTTGGCAAAGAATTTGTAGGCTTATAGGCAAGTGGCAGATAAAATTCAAGAGTAGAGTGCATTTTCTGTAACGGGAGAGACAAGGAAAGTGATACTTGATGAAGTATTAACACTTGAGAGTACCATGCGGAAGCTCTATGAGAGATTTGTCACCATGAATAAAGTAGTTATCCATATGCATGGCTTACAACAAAGGAGAAAATAGTTTTTTGAAACTCTCAAGAACATAAATGCTGACATCGCCCATGTACAGGAGTAGACAATGCGATACAAAGGGGCCACATGTCCCTTAGTAAAGAATATGAAGCTACAAGTAGAGCTGGAGAAAGAAAAGGTCTCGATACTAATCTAGAACTACGAGCATCTCGCCCCATTCGTCAGCAACATACAAGCCTCATATGCATGGTTGTACAACAGTTTGGATGTTATGGTGAAAATACATAGGATCCCATCAATTTATTCCCTCACCGAGGCTATACCCAAGAACCAAGTCCAGCTAGAGATCGATGAGTACATAGAGCAGCTAAGGCGAGAGGCCACCAGGGATGAATTGGAGCTAAGTGCACTTAACATGTAGAAGTACATTGGTGGTCCTGCCATGGTCAACGCCATGCTTCACATGCTTCAGAATAAGTTGGACACAGTGTAATAGCCCTGGTTAAAAACTCATGTAAATATATATAAGGCCACAGTTGATGGGACACATATTCCAAGATGAATGGTGGGAAAGACATCCTAGTGTGGATGTTCATTTGGTTTTTTATGGCTAAGGAAATTAGAAAAGGCAATAATAAAGACTTTGGAAAGGAAAAATGGCATTTTTGGCATATCTATTTATGAAAATAATGGAAAATAGGAGAAAAGGAAGGTCAAAGGTTGCATGTGAGGAGGAAATTGAATAAAAATGATGTAAAATGAAGAAATTAGAGGCCTCATTGATAAAAAATCTTATGAGGATTAGTGGGGAAGCTTGGTTAGTGCAACCTTTTGTCAGTTGAGTTCTGGATCTCTCTCATTATTCTCTCTCTATCTCTCTCACTCTTTGACGCTTAGAGCTTCTTTGATCACTTTAGCATTGGAGAAATAAAGGCAAAGAAGGCAAGAGGAAACAAAGATCAAGAAGGGAAAGACAGGATCAAGCAACTACAATAGGCTTCATAGCAGGTATCGAATTGCATGTGGATTTTCCTTGCTAGGTTTGGCACGCATGGTATTGCATGTGGTTACTTTCTATCACGGCATCAGTTTTTCTAAGTGTGACAGTGTTATTCAACCTAGACTTTCCATTTCCTTATAGCTTTTATGAGATGGTTCTCATACTCAGTTAAGCTGGGATGACCGGATGGATTCGAAGCTGAGTGGGGTGGATCTCTGAAATGACAAACACATGGCCTAGTGTTCCCTCAACCAAACTATAGATCACGATAAAGCCAATGGCCTAGTAACCCCTGAGCCAGACTGTGGTTCGCGGTAAATCTAGGATTGTGTGCCTCGGTGGGCCTAGGAATACTTGCCGGTGGATGGAAAGATATACGGTAAAGACAAAAGTGCATTTCTCTCTGTTGGGCCTAATAATCCCAAGATGGGATGTACGGTAAAACCTAGAGAGTGTGTCTCAGTGTAGGGCCTAGTGATCCCTAGATCGGACTGTGGATGACAATAAAGCTTGAGAGACTAGGAGGAACTCAAATTTCTGATGGTGTAGGTGGAGAACTTCAGTGGAATCCATGCTTGTTGGTTCTTTTGTTGTGTTCTATGAGTCCCACATTCATGCTTGGAATATGGCACAGGGGTGATTGGCTGAAGAGAGACTTGGATCAACCAATATATGGTCGGGTGTAACCAAGGTAGTCCCATCTTTGGTTGGTTTATTTCTATCATTAATGAAGAATTCATTCCCTTGGTTTCATGTGTAAATGTACTTATTTATATGTGGATCTTATGGTTGATATATTTATGGTATTTCTGTTGTTATTCTGCTCGTTATATGTATGCTTTATGACACCATCTATGTATGGCTCTCATCATGTTTTTACTTGTAAATGAATGGATAATGTATCTATGACCTAATAGATGATAATGCAATAAATTACATGAGGGAACAATGGTTCATAGCGATTCTTAGATAAGTATGAGATCCCTACAGTTAATTATGTTGTTTAAACCTATAGGTTACATGTTGATGATATGTTTGTGTTGATGGTGTTGGACCCGCCAACATGTAAGGGGATCTATCTGGTAAGAAGTCCCAATTAGACCTCAAACCATTTGGTGTAGGAGTCCCAGCAGTGGGATGTACAGTAATGCCTTGACCGCGATTTCGCACAAAGGCAAGTAAGATGTCTCTGTTGGTAGCAAGGGTGTGACAGCTACAGCAAGCTAAGGAAGGTGCATGAAAGGTTCTAACACATGGGGATTGAGATGAGTGCACCCCTTGGAAACCAGTAATAGTACGCAGCTTGGAAGGGAACACATGAGCGAAGATGCATCACAACATGGAAGGCAAGTTAGCAGCGATCCAAAGTGATGGTTAAACCAACAACACATTTCAGAAAACGAGAGAGCGGAGCAAAGCAAAATGGAAGTCTAGGGTTTCTGACAAACCCTTTCATGGTGCAAACACAGAGGCAGAAGACTCTCACAAGCAAGTAGTACTGCCGCCAGAGCAGGTCTAGCCGAACTGGTAGAAATAACCAATGAACATTTAGATGGGGGAGGCCACAGACTCTCAGAATCAAGTAGTACTGCTTCCAGAGCGGGTCTGGCCGAACTGGTAGAAACAACCAATGAAAATTTAGATGGGGGAGGCCACAGGGCCTCCCCCTATAGGCTGCAACAATGGAAATTGGCCTCATGGAGAAGAAAATGAACAACCCTCAACTGGAAGAGCAGAACAACCATCGGTACAACCTGTGTAGTAGCAGAAGAAGAACGAATAGGTAGAACTGAACAATGAAAAAGGGAACATCCCTGCAACACCTAAAGAACCAAGGAAGGCAATGTCTTCCACTTGCAAGCCCATTGTAGTGGAATGACACAAGATTGATCTACCCAGTCATAGAATCAATGCACAAATATAGTATATGAAAGACCATGCAATGATAGGTAAATTCATAGGCTACTAGCCTATCGAAAAAGCTTTGCAAGGATGGATATCCTCAAAGTGGAAGCCCAAGGGACATGTTACCCTACAGCTAGGCCCCAAAGGTTTTTTCATGGCCATCTTAAACTGTATTGAAGATAGAAATTGCGTTCTAGATGGAGGACATTATTCTTCAATGCTGCAGGTTTATATCTACGAGATTGGATAGAAAGATTCAATCCAGACAAGGAAGACTTCCACTGGGCACCAGTATGGATTCACATGTATTCCTTACCTCTGGAATACTAGGATGAAGAATCACTCAAAGCTATTGGCAACGGGATAGGAGAATTCATAAATATTGCAGAGGAAACAAAGCTTTGATGGTACACCTCATATGCTTATATCCGTGTTTATATGAAACTCAGCAAGGCAGTTACAGATTCGGTAAGTCTCCTTCACGATGACTTTGAATGGATTCAACCCATAGATTATGAACATGTTCCTTTTAGATGCAGGAAATGTCATGCCCATGGACATTTATTCCGTGATTGTCCTCTAAATTCCCTACCTAAATCTACAGACCATGTGGGAAAATATGATGTTGATGGATTTACCAAAGTTGCTAATAGAAAGAAGCATAACAGAAAACCTCCTACTGCACCAAAAAATGCAGTACCATCCTCCGATGCACCATCCTCCAACAACAGTTTTGACCTTCTGTCAAACCTAGATACGCCAGAATTAGATCCTTCCAATATAGTTAAGACTACCTCTGCACCATCCATCAAACCATTTGTTGTACCTACTCCTAACGATGCTAGTCAACCATCCTTGGCAACTAAATCAGATCCACAACCAACAGCCTCTCAATCTATCCTACTTCAAGATTACAACAAAGCCCTATGGTCCACAAAAGGAATGGAGATTGAAAACTTGTTGACAAATCCACTCAAAACAAACCACCTTATGGATGAGAGCATTCAACAAAGCCACATGGAAGAAGAGCCTGAAAGCATTGATGTAGGAGACCTAGACATTTTCAGTCTAGAACAAGCATGCAAAAAGAAAGAGTTCGACAAAATACCGAATAGGCAACTTGAAAATCTAGAAGTGGTACTCTCAAGAGTGCACCAGCATAGAACCTTGGGCATACAACAAGGAAGCAGCTAGGATGGAAAAAACATAACCAAAGATGGGAAGAAAAGAGGCAGAAAGACAGATTTACAATGCACCATCCTCATTGGAGAAATGCTAGTGGAGTCTGACAAGTGCTCCAAGCTGACTAAATACTACAGAGCCTTACCTATTGGTCAGCCATGAAGCTCATTTCATGGAATGTTAGAGGAATTAATAGTCCCGGGAAATACAAGATGATAAAGAACATGATACAGCATGAAAAACCACATATTCTGTTCATACAAGAAACAAAATGTAATACTAGCAAATTAGCTTCCATTTTATCCAAAGCCTGGTCAGGATGCCAAACTATCATGGCAGATGCAATGGGAGCTTCAAGGGGGCTTCCTATAGCCTGGAACACGCAACACTTCTCCCTTATAGACTTCCATGCATCTCGTCATTTTATCCAAGCCACTTTTCACATCATTGGAACCAATATACATGGTCACTTGACAAATGTATACTTCCCTCAAGATTTTATGCAAAAGAATGTGTTGCTAAAATCATTGGAAACTCTTAACTCCATAAGAACACATCCACTCTGGATCACAAGAAGTGACTTCAATATGATCACTCAGCTGGAGGAAGAAAAAGGAGGCAGAAGGACGCTGGATAGTGAAAGCAGTAACTTCAAAGAATACATTCAAAATAATTGGGTAATTGATTTACCATTTGATAATGGTCTTTTCACATGGAATAATAAAAGGTCAGGATCTCAACAAATCACATCCAGGTTGGACAGATTCCTCATCTCAGATAACTTAGTACATCTGGGAGGTGATATCACCACATGTATACTCCCCATTGCAGGCTCAGATCACTAGCCCATTTCCCTTCAATGGATGAGTCCTGGAAACTCAAACAGGAAACCATTCAGATTAGAAACATTTTGGCCCACTCACCCTAATTTCAAAAATATAGTCAAATCAGCTTGGGAGAGCTTTATTCCCTCTAACGGCTCGACTATGTATAAATTCCAATAGAGGCTGAAGCATATCAAAAGGAAAAGCAAGCACTGGAATCATACCACCTTTGGTAATATTTTTTAAGGTCAAAAAGTGCTTGAGCATATGATAGAGCTATAGTAGAAGATCATCACAGGAGGCAGAACCGAGACTTTAGCAAGTCAAGAACAATCTCTTCTCACACAACTAGAAGAAAGAAGGAAACAAAAGGAAATGCTTCGGAAACAAAAGTCAAGAATCAGATGGTTAAAAGAAGGGGAAACAAACACCAAATTCTTTCACCGCACAACTATCCAAAGAAGAATGAATAACACCATTGCGCATCTTCAAAATCCATAGGGAGAGAAAATGGAAAAACATGAAGATATTGAGAGAGAGCTCACTAATCACTTCAAAACAGTACATCAAGAGCCGCCTACAGACAGACAACCTGCAATAAATGAAATACTCCAGCATATTCCAAGAATTATAACAGAAGAGCACAATCAGCTCTTGCTGCGACCGGTTACCATGTTGGAAGTAGAATCTGCTTCAGCTCAACTAAAATATGGGAAGGCTTGTAGACCTAATGGCTTCACCTCTAACTTCTACCATCACTTTTGGGATTTAATCAAAGAGGAAGTTTGGAAAGTGGTAGAAGAATCAAGAGCTATGCATTGGCTACTTCCTTCTCTCAATGAAACATTCATAGCTCTCATCCCCAAAGAAGATCAGTCGAGTACTCCAGAGAAGTTCAGGCCCATCGCCTTGTGCAATGTCATATACAAAATCATTTTGAAAGTCACTGCCAATCGCCTCAAACTACTTCTCCCTCTTCTCATTTCTCTAGAACAATTTTGCTATGTTGAAGGTCATCAAATTTTGGATGGAATGATATTGACTCATGAAATTATTCATTCCTTAAAGAGAAACAAATAGGCAAGTATGCTTCTTAAAATCAATCTTTCTAAAGCTTTCGACAAACTAAGTTGGACCTATATAAAACAATTGCTTACTGCCTTTGGCTTTAGCTTAACCCGAGTTAGATGGATTATGAATCTCATATCATCCCCCTTCTTCTCCATCCTAGTTAATGGAATCCCCTCCAAACCCTATTCCCCATCCAGAGGAATTCGTCAAGGTGACCCTTTATCCCCTTCCTCTTTATTCTTATGGCAAAAGATCTGGGTCGCCATATAAAGAATGTTTTTCAATCTCATGACCTCAAAGGCATCTCTGCCCATGGTACCTCTACTATAACTCATCAACAATTTGTTGATGACAATATGTTGTTTGGACATCCTTCTGTCAGTGAAGCCCAGGCTTTCAAAGCTTTGCTAGACACCTTCTCCTTGGCCTCAGGAACCACCATTAATACTGCTAAATCTCAAATTTTCTTTTTCCGCACTCCTCCTGCCACCCAAAGAATAATCATCAGAATCATAGGATACTCACAAGCTAAACTTCCTTCTAAATAATTGGGCGCTCCACTGATCGATTCAATGTTAAAGCATGCCTCCTGGAACGAACTCATTGAGAAAATCGAAAGTCGCTTATCACCCTAGACCTATAGAACTCTCAGCATGGCAAGCAGGCTTATCCTGATAAAGGTGGTTTTACAATCCATGCCTCTCTATCTCTTCTCAGTTCTTTCAGCAAGAAATGGGCACTCAAAAAGATCAAAGATTTGCAATGCAACTTTTTATGGGGCTCCATAGGGAAAAACCGCAAATGGGTGCTGGTAAAATGGGCCACTGTCTGCACACCAAAAAAGCACGGGGGTCTAGGATTACGAGACCCGCAACACAGTAATACTTTGATGGGAGCACGAATATGGTGGCAATGGGTTTCAAGCCCATGAAAGCCATGGGCTCAACTATGGAGTGCAAAATATGCGAATAATCGTTCGGAGGAAGCGCTAATTAGAATCACAACTACAGACATCAGATCGCTAATCTGGAATGCAGCAAAACAACATAAATAGCTAATACAAAAGAACAGCTTCTGGGAGATACGCGATGGTCTAATTGCACGTTTTTAGGTGGACTCATGGCAACAAAGGCCAAAAATTGAAGAAATCCTTCCCCCTCCAAATCATGATGGAAATAACCTCGACCAAACTGACCATGTATCACAGTATTGGACTCAAAGTAATAGTCAAGGCTTTAGGCAATGGAAACCTATTGAATAGATAATAAATCATGAAACTGAAGACTATTACTCAAATCTACACAAGGAACTCACCAGTAGGAAAATTAGATGCACCACTGGAAAAGATGTTTTGAGATGGGGTTACACTCCAAGGGGAACTTACACAACAAATGAAGCATATAAGTTGATGCTCCAAACATAGGAACCAGTATATCTTGCTTGGAGTCGTCTATGGACTACAGGAATATGGCCCAAAATCTCTACCTTCACTTGGTTGCTCTATCATTAGAGAATTATTATGTGGGATAATTTAATCAAAAGAGGATTCAAGGGACCCTCTTATTGTCCTAACTATCAAATGCAAGGAGAAACTATTCAACATCTCATGGATTCCTGTCACATGGCTAATCAATTATGGGAAAAACTCACTTTCAGATGTTAGCGACCTTGGAGAATCTTGGGGGATATCAAAGGTACCATCCGCAATTAGATCCTTGTGCCATATAAAAACAAACTTTTAAATGCGCCATGGATAATTCTCCTGGGCTTCCTCTTCTGGACAATTTGTAAGGAAAGAAACAAAAGAATTTTCAAAAATCAAAGCACTACTTTGAAGATCATCTGGACCAATTTATGTCAAAACATTCAAGAAACCCTCACTCTCCAATAGTGGAGTGTTGAGGACTTTCCCACTCAGGCACAGGAATAGAGTATATGGGACAACTGGCAATTAAAGCTCCCACGAGATCAAATTGATCCCAACAAAGCCAGCATAATCAACAAGCAGCCATCACATTGGAACCCCCCCTCCAACAAATGTGATCAAACTAAATTTTGATGGGGCCTCAAAAGGAAACCCAGGCAAAGTAGGACATGGTGGAATATTCAAAGATCAAGAAGGCTGACCTCTGCTAATATACTTTTGTTCAATTCGATGGGATACGAATAAATCTACAGAACTGGAAGGATTGTGGGAAGGTATGAACCCAGCACATCAACATAATTTTCATCCTATCATAATAGAAGGGGACTCACAAATTCTGATACACATGGTTACCCAAATACAACGGGGAACCACAGCTTCGAGAGTCGCTACTAGCGGCTCGACTCGAACTAATAAAGAAATGGATGAAAAATAGACATGCCACCACCTTAATTCATGTCAAAAGAGAAAACAACAAGGTGGCCGACCTTTTGGAAAACATAGGAGTTGAACATGATCAGGTCCTACAATCGGGAACAATCAATATTTTACATGACCAAGCTCAATTACAAGCCTACACTGACCTGGTGCACAAGGAAGCACATCTCCCAGATGCGGGTGCCCTGCAAAGATAGGAAGGTGGCGACAGAATGGGACGGCATGTGGCCATACCACATGGCCCTCCATAACCTGGCACAACAGTCCAAAAATGGCATTAACACCAGCCAAAAATGGCATTCAAGTGGGCACCATCTTCAACCTATCTGTAACTACACACTTCGGCTCCAGGTAAATATGACCTCCGGTGATAATCATACCACCACTCTAGTCCATTATCCTCTGCCTCTGCAATGTCTCTGCCCTCACGCTGCTGCAGCACCTGGTTCTCACACTACCACAGGGTGATGCTGCAATCTCCATTACTGCATTGATTTAGGCCCAAGAACTCACTTCACTCATAGCCTGGTTTGCCATTTCGCCTTTCACTTGGCCTTTGCTGCTAGTCCCTACTCTAAGCCGCTCGCTAATTCTATTGAGCCCTCTCATGCTCAGAATTCCTCTGTTCTTCCTTGGCATAACCCATTCAATCCTCGAGAAACTTCTGCCTCCCTCCCTACAAATCCTAAGACCATCACAATCATGATGTGCACTCGACATTGCATGAGGAGCAGACATGGGGGTAGTCGAGACAGAAATATACACCCCCCCCCCCGCAATGCCCAACCCTAAATCTGCTACTCCATTCTCCTCCCCATCCATTACTCACTCTCGTGGTCCCTTCTCTAGAAGATACCCTGATACACGCAATGGCAAAGGGCAGTCACAGGCCCATGGCATCCAAAGCGCAAACACTACTACCCAAACAGAGCATTCCCTCACCCCCCCACCCCTCTCACCATACCACCCAATTTTGCTTCCAGAGTTCGATGATTCGACCATAAATATTAGCCATGGTTAACATAACCTTCAGTGAGTATACTGGTTTGCAGGCTGAGCAGGATGCTCAGACCCATGACTGTAGACTGAGGAAGAGGAATAGCGGTGCAAAGCAGAAGGCAGCTAAGAGGAACAGGGACGACAGTGAACCAAGAAAGCAGCAGAAGGTTGGGAAAATCGATACTCTCATGGCAAGGAGCTGGCTAGAAGCAAGCATGTAGCTAATGGCAGAGTGGGTGGCACGAAGGCTGTTGGTGGCACCCTAAATGACACATCAGGCATGCATGCAGTGGAGGGTAGGTCAACAGGCATTCCAACAACAAGTGGCATCCCATGCGGCACGTCAGCAGAGGATGCATACGCATGTTGCATTGTGGAAGAGACCAACCCATACGACATCGAGGGGGTCCCTTGCATGGTCAGCGAGCTCAACCCTTATGTCTAGTCACCAGGTGTCGCCTTGCAGTTCAACGGAGGTTTTACAAGCTTGTTGTTTGAGGTTTTTACTATTGTTTTTTCAGATTTTTTGGTATGTTTTAATTGATTTTGAACTAGGACCCCTGTGTGGGCTTTTTGCTGTAATCTCACTCGGACTGGTTTCCCCTCGAAGGGAAGTCGAGTTTCTTTTTTGACAATCATGACATAACACTGTTATGCACCACAGAGGCTAGAGCCTTGATGTATTATTATTCTTCTTATTTCAATAGAATAGTTTTACTTAGAAAAAAAAAACAACAACAACAACACTTTTCAGAAAGATTCATACATACATACACAGATAGCTATACATGCATGTGTAAGCAAACGAATACATATATCATTTAGAGTAAACCAAATAGCATAGAATACAATACAACATATGCATGAAACGTGTTGGCTTTTGTTATATTAAGAAGTGTAAGTTCCAGTCATACAATACATCCATGTCCAACCACTAGTTCCAATAGCGGAACGTTACAACCATGGAAAATTTTAGTGGCTAATGTTCGCCCAGTGGGCTAATTTTCCATGATTTTTCCACAAAAAAGATTCACTAATTTCCAATTTTATAAAAGACAATTCGACCAAATTTTAGAATATAAAATTATTTTACCTTAAAAATTGCCAACATTATATAGAGACTATATATAAAATCATTATAAATTTGAATAAAATTACAAATATATCAATATGAATAAACATTTTATAGTTTTCATATTAGTGGTTAGTGAGATTCGCCAATGTTTTTAAACTTCAAGAAAATTTTCCATCCTTAAAATTTCCCTTGGTTACAGCCACAACCACCTGCTCCTCCAAAGAGATTTACTAGCTCTATGCAGTGGAGAAGCCAAGGATCGTTACAATATTATCCAAGCTCTCTCCAAGATAGTCTTATCGAAAGCTTGGCTAACCAATAGCCTTTACAATGAGTTGTGAGGTTCTAATTATAACAAAGGGTGGGGTGACCCTTGACGTTCCCCTTTGTGACAGTTCATCTACCCTCGTGACTCTTAGTCTAATCTATGACTGTTACATCCAACTATCGACACTTGAACTTCCACTTGACACGACGTTACATTACAATGAACATGTACTCATGTGAGACAAAATGGCTTGAGAAAGCCATGCAAGACATCACTGACACTCAGTCCATTGTGATGAGACCAACTCTTTGACATGCTTGTGATGGTGAAGGTGGTGAGGTGATGCCAAGCTTGGTCATCCGTGATGGTGTGGTGATATCTTATTGAAGCGAACTCTTACCTCCATTGCATTCAGGTGCATCCATATGGTTCCTCCATCCAACTCATCTACTAGCATGCACATGGTCTTCTTTGGTGCAGATGAACTGAAAACATATTGATGGATAATGTCCGTGCTGATATTCCAGTGTGTGTTGGTGTTTATGCACATCAACTGTCAACTACAAGTTCAGCTCCAGTTGTACTTATTTCTTGTCCTCGCCTTGGTGAGTTTGTTGAATGGGTGGGATTGCATGCGTACACACAATGACATCCATGTTGTTGCATTCCCTTGCATGTGATCAATAACACTACTCACCTCGTCTCCTCCATGCCCACTATTGGGATGGATATATAACTTGTATGGGTGCAGTTTCATACGTGAGTGCATGTTGCGCCCCCTGTTGTTCATGTCCCTGTTGCAACTCATTCGCTTGCCTGTCTATCTCATGTTCTTCATTGAGTAGCTACTTCAGCACATGCAACTCCTTCTTTGTTCCATTCTCTGTCTTAGTGCGATATTCAAGTCACGCCGTCACCTCATAGCCTGAGTCTCCAAAGTTGCTTTCACCACCAGTGGATCTGCTTGAGCTTGCAACTTTGTTCTGCCTTTGTGTTGTCAACAACCTTCCTCTTTAATTTGTTGCATCTGGTATGCCGCCTTCAGCTATTTTTCATGATACAACTCATTGTTGTCATCATATCTTGATGTCCTTGTCTATGAAAAACTTGATGTCTTTGTGGGTAGGCAAGTCCATAGACACTTGATCGACTACATCCCCAAGTGTGTTCTGAACGGTGTCTTCGACTCTTCTCTCTTGGAAACCATTGTACCTGTATTGCTAAGAGGCAAATAAACACCCGTGATACCTAGAGACATGGAAACATTCATGGCAAGAAACCTATCAGTTGAAAACCAAAATGAACTTAAGAACTGACTTGCAACATACCTGTGTGACTGATCATAAAGGTTGCGCAATTTCCGCCAGGAATTCGGGAGATTGACTACCAAGACTACGTAAGGCACATTCTGGACTACTAGGAGGATGACTAACTACTGGAACTACGCAGTGCAAAGTCCAGTCTGGCTACTGACTGCTAAAATTGTGCAATGCACAATCTCAATTGGCAATGGTGGTAGGCTTAGTGACTGCATTGCGCAATTTTTTTGGGCTAATAGTCACTGTCTCTTAGAATTGTGCAATGCAAGATGGAGGATAGTCAGTTGGAAAAAATGCACATTTCCTGAGAGGAAGACAAAGCCTTCCCTCTCAAGATTGTGAAATGTTGTCTTGGTGAGGCAGAGTCTTGGCTAAGGTTGCCCAGACTCACTGATGGGCAACTGAAAGAGAATGTGAATGCGAATTCATGGCGATACTGAGTGTAATAATAAGTGAATGATCATGCATGCAAATGGTGAATGACAGATCCAGGAAACAAAAAAACATGCATGTGGGTGAGGCGAGTCTCTGAATCGACAACCTTTTATGAAAAATATTTTCATGCATGCGACAGTAATGTTAACGAAAACTAAAACGGTGCTAGTACAAGCTAGTATGTATCAAAAGGATAACAAGCACCCACTGAAATCAAGAAAACAACATTCATATGAAGCGAAACAAAAAAAGCGCCAGAAATGAAACACAAGACATGGAAGATGAGCTTACCAAAAACAACTAAGTTGAATGTGCCGACAACTCCTAGATGTGATGTGGGATGTCAGATATGCAAGATTGATGTGAGGAATGAGCTCTGTAGCATCTGGTTTATGAGTTTTGATAAAATCAAGGTTGTGACATGCATGGCACAAGTCTAAGGAAAGCGACACTTGGTGGGAGGTTTCTGAAATGATCCTTGCATGTAACCTTCAACTGCCAAAAATAGGTCCTTGAAACAAGGGATGCCTTTGCATGCTATCTTAAGAGAAGCAACCCATGCATGCATTTTTTTTTTGCTCAGTCCCAGAGGGAATCGTTCAACTCAGTTACACATGCAAGAGGCTACTCAACTTCTAGGAGAAAATGCACATTTCTGGCTAGGAGCTAGGCTGGTTGCTCAGAAGATTTACGCAATTTCTAGGCAGAGTAGTTGGCTACTGCCTAGATTTGTGCACATTCTAGGCTGAGCATGTTGGGTCCCTATAATACTAGTGATTACCCCATTACTATTGTATTTTACACCTTATTAATAATTTTTTGCCCCTATTATCCCCATATTGTTATTACTGTGCCCCATAGAATCCCTCTATTGTTATTTTTGTGGCTTTATATTATTACTGTTAGGTCAGTTGGGTTATATTGTGAATCCTTAGACTCCTCTATATAGAAAGGAGGTTTTGTCATTTGAGTCATCCAAGAATTGTTCATTTATGTAATGTAAAGTTAGTTTCCCCCTCGAAGAGGCTAAATTCTAAGGCATTGATCTATCTTTTCTACCTTTTCTTGAGCTGGTTTCATAACATTTGGTATGAGAGCTTTGGATTCTGGGGTTTTGCTACTCCAAACAGGTCATCGTCGCATTTTCGCTATAACTTTGTTTCTGTGACATTTCAGAAGCCAAAAAAAAAACTCATTTGAGAAGAAATCGCGTTGAATATTGGGTCTGAATTTTAGAGTTGTTCACACTATATTTGCGGAGATATGATCTGAGGAAGTTGGTCTTCTTGCAGACTCTTGAATTTCATTCCAAATAGGTGACCTGGGGAAAAACGTCATAACTTGCTCTATGAGCATCTGATTGAAATTTTGTAAGGTACAAAAAGAGGATGGGCTGTAGTTTCTTGTATATATTTTTCAGAGCGAAAGGTTGAAACAGTGGCTCGTGGGATGTCGTACAAGTTCGCTCTACTAAACTAGTATATAATTAGGTCATGGTGGGAGATTTTGCATAACTCTTCCTTGGAGAATCAAATTTGGATTAGATTGGTGGCATTGGAAAGAGGAAATAGAGGGCTACTGTAGATCACAATTTCAGAACTGGATGATCTGAAAGTATAGAGATACATCAGAGGCAATATCGAGCTCCTACAAAGGGAAAAAGCTGTGTAGATTCTTTTAAATTTTTGCTTAAGATTGGTTTGAAAATTTATTTTGAGGGAATTCAAAGGGAATAGTAGAGCATTATTATCGGTAACAGATGCCCCGAGGAAAGAAAATGAAAACAGCTGGTAAGGAACCTGAAAGCCCTAGCATGACTCATGAAGAAGAGGAATAAATGCTACATGATATATCAAATGACAAGAACAAGTGCAACAAATGTCACACTCACAAAAGCTAACAGAAGCTATGATAAATGGTGTGGAATCTAAGATAAAGGGCATGGAAGCTAATATGGACAATTTGAAGATAGATTTGAAGACAGATTTGAAGAGCTACATGGCAGATTTGAAGATAGATTTGAAGATAGACATGGCAGATTTGAAGACAGATTTGACAAATTTTCTACAAGAAATACTTACTAATGGTGAAAAGGTTGTAAAGGAAACTCATGGTGCGAACAAAAGAAATGTTAATCATGATTTCATAGACTCTAATGTGGGATCGAAGACCCACCATATTCCAAAAATCGATATGAGGAAGTTTAATGGCAAGGATCCCGCAACATGGATATTACAGATGGAGCAATTTTTCGATATCAATAATGTGAAAAACACACAAAAGGTACGTATGGCAACTTTATATTTGGAACCAAATCAGTTTGTATGGTATCAATGGTTTGCTCTCGTAAACAATTTATCACTTGGGAAATTTTTACGGAAGAATTGACAGCACATTATGAGGATACAAAAAGCAACACTTTTTTTAGCCAATTGATTAAGTCTCAAACAAAATGGCTCAATAATGGAGCACATTGAGGAGTTCCAAAAATTGAACATAAGGGTAAAAAATATTCCAGAGGAGCATAGGATTGATGTGTTCATAGGGACTTTAAAGGATAATATCCAACATGATGTTCGCCTTTGAGAAACTAATTCATTAGAGAAGACATTCAGGTTAGCAAGAAAGATGGAAAGCAAAATTATGGCAACCAGGAAGCATACCACTCACAACTATAAAGATGGAAGTGTTGTTGCCCCTAGTCTTCCACAACCTATAGGGTTGACACCACAACAATTGGAA
>APFE031030559.1:43944-86364 GCA_000404065.3 Pinus taeda
ATATTATTATTGTTAGGTCGGCTGGGTTATATTGTGACTCCTTAGACTCCTATATATAGAAAGGAGGATTTTTCATTTGAATCATCCAAGAATTTTTCATTTATGTAATGTAAAGGAGGTTGCCCTCTCGAAGAGGCTGAACTCTAAGGCATTGATCTATCTCCTCTATCTTTTCTTGAGCTGGTTTCATAATAGAGTAACCCAGCTCGGAAAGATTGCGCAATTTCCTAGGTGAAGCTTGCTTAGAAAAATTGCGCAATTATGAGGCCCAACATCCTACCATTCAGGATTGTGCAACTTCTAGAGGGAAGGATAGTTTCCCTTCAGATTTGTGCAAATTCTTGAAGGAGCTGCTCAGCATGCTACTAGACCAAGTATGGATGGACAACCTATGAGGGTAATGCATCAAGGTTTGATCAACAACCTGTCTTCCTACAAGTAAATAATTGGAGCTTGTGTACTTGACGAAGCAAGACATGCTGTTGTGAAGGTTGGTAGGGAGGCTCCAAAACGAAGCTAAGGAAAAATTTTGGAGGGTGCTTGTAGTTGCTACAGCACTTGGCAACACACTGATAGAACTCCAACTCTTTGAATGGACTTTGTTTGTGAAAATCAATTCTAACACATCTGAAGTATTATTTAGTTCTCAGCTCCTCTTGGTTTCCACACTAGCTTGATTATAAGATGTAGCATATGCCAAGATCTTGTTCGATTGACACACATTCCAAGCCAAGGCAACATAGTTGTTTCAATTGGCATTGAGGGTTATATTGGTGCACAAGCAGTATAGTTGTTAGAGTCTTAGTTTCATCTCTGGTGTTCCTTTGCTGCCAACAAGCCTCGACGGTACCCTGACAGAGTCACATAGGAACACAAGCATGGCTCCGTTGCCAGTGAGCCTAGTCAATATCCCAGCAGAGTTACTTGCATCACATCTCTGCGCAAGAAGCCTTTCTCTTCTTTCGCCTTATTCATTTTTAATTTTTTTTCAATTTTTTTTTTCACTTTTTTCATTCTTTTTTTTTTTTGTAACTGTGCATAACACTTATTCATTTCAGAGGTGAAAGAGGGATCCCAACTTATTGAGAGCAGAAGAGGTTTTTCCAGTAGATAAGTAGTTTATTATAGCTCTTACGTGCCTGTTAAGGTTTTCCCCCTCACCTTACTCTACTTAACTGAGCTGACAAGGGTTAACCCACAAATAATCTACTGGAGTAGGTGATACTAGTTAGCGCACAAGCATTTTGTTTTCACTAAGGTTCACTTTGAACAGTACATATTTTCCTTTGACATATCATGGGATTAAAGTAACAAGTTCTTCATACAGAGGAAAGATGACAGATAACCAAGTAGTGATAGTTGCACAAGGCCTCTTGTACTTTACCTATCTTGTTCCAAGAGTCATACAAAGTTCCATGCAAAACTAACCTACGAACAAAATAAGAAAACTAACAAACAACAAAGCAAAGCAAGAGCAAAAGGAAAAGGAAAAGCAAAGTGGGAAAGTAAACAAGAAAGCAAACAAATAAACAAACAAACAAAGTAAGAAAATAAGCATGCAAGCCAACTGATTGAAAGAAAACACTACTCCTACTCCTAACTAATGGTGCATGGGCCTAATCACGTGAAGTGATATTTCCAATGCAGCCACCAGTGCATTGGTTGACCCATGTGGGTGAAGGCATGGTTCGCGAATAAGACAACTATGTGAACCAGCAAGCAAGAAATATGTAACTGTGAAGACAAACACACTCTGAGTTTAAAAGTGTCCATAGAACGAAAATGATTGAAAGCTCATGACATGCATTATGTGGAGCTACCATGGTGTTGTGCTACACTGCATGTAGATTTTTAGTGTATGAATTCTCTTGAATATGACATGCAAGAAAACGTGAGAAAGGTAGACCACTTACGATGTGCATGTGTGCTTGCTGTGTAAGATTCCTCCAATGCATGAGCGATGGGATCATGTAGTTCGAATGGAGCTAGAAAAATCTGGGTGTTTGGTTGATTTTCAATGAAAGGCAAAGAGTGATGAGGAGCCTTGAGTGTTTCAATAATTTCCTGACCATAAGTGAAACCAACCTCAGGACAGCGAGGGCCTGACATAACCATCAACTCGGGCTAAAGTGCCTCATCATCCTACGGGGTTTCAACTTCGTTGACAAATAGTTCATCATAGACTAGTGCCTTGGATAGATTAAAAATGATTGAATCAACATCGTGATCAGATGAGGAAGTGGATAGATCATGACAACCAAGATCAGAAAATTCAAGATGTTTGTCAGCATCCTCATCATTTGATGAATTGGGTAAAGGGGTAGATAGGAAGCAAAGATGTTCACCCTCTATGTTTTCAAAAATGACAGATGACAAATTGGATGGATTTTCGGAGGAAGATGTTTCCTCTCCACACTGTGATGAAAAACTAACATTTGACTGTCCTATGAATGATCGAAAGTAGAAACATCTAGAAATGGGTTTTCACAGGGGAAATCGGTAGTGGAAGAATCACAATGGATGTTAGGATGAAGCGGAGGAGGCATATCTAGAAGGGAATCGTCCTCCACTGCGGGTTCTCCTTTAGATTCCCACACACACTCATCATGAATGATGGCATAGGTTGGCTACATAACACCAACTCTGTTGATAACTTGACCCTTGTTCATAACAGGTTAGGAGTCTGGAATGGGAGAACACAAGACAGTACAATCCAGGGGATCAACAGAACACGAGGACGGAGGTCTAGGGAATGAACCCATGTGACAACCAATAGGCTTGCAATCTAAATCTATGCAGATATCAAGAGTAGGTGGGGTGGGAGGATGTGACAGTTCAACAAAGGTGTGTGCATGATCTCCCACATTACTCTACGGTGGTGGAGCTATTTGATGACGTGAAGGTGGACAGTCACTTGTGACAGCAACTGTGCCTACCTATGATTGCATAGCTCCATCACCAAAGTTTGCTGAGTAGGGTTCAGATATGTGAAGAAGATACTCAAATAATCCATAGAGAAATTCCCAATCAATTTCATCTTCAGGAAAGAGGTATGCAATATTACAAAATTGTGTGTAAAATTGATCAATGGATTCATCGGGTGCTTTTCAGAATTTCAGAATTTCTTGATCAAGTGCTTCATGGTCAAAGTGATTGAAAGCACAATCTATCTCTGCGACCAAATGAACAAGAGAATGAATATATTTTTCAGGAAGTGTGGCACACCAGTGCATTAGGTGCCCTTGAAATGTGTAGATGAAAAATGCAAGCTCATTTATTCTTCACGCATGAGCCTACAATGGCGACTGCATGCATAACTAAGGCTACTTGGCTTCCACCATCATATTTTTTATGAGACAAGTTATCCAAGAGATTTTATGAGATAATGAAATCATTTCCATAAGACATACACTCTGGAAGCACAACTCAGTAGTTAGTCATGATAGATATGTAGAGATTCAAAATAGATATGAGGAATCAACTTGTCATCTGGCCCTCCTTGTAGCGCCAAAATGTTGACAGCGCTAGACCTGCCAACATGTAAGGGGATCTCCCCGGTAAGAAGTCTCAAATAGACCTCAAACTATTTGGTGTAGGAGTCTCAACAGTGGGTCGTACGGTAATGCCTTGACTGTGATTTTTCACAGAGGCTAGTAAGATGTCTCTGTTGCTAGCAAGGGTGTGACAGCTGCAACAACCCAAGGAGGGTGCATGAGAGGTTCTAACACACGAGGGTTGAGATGAGTGTGCCCCATGGAAACCTGTAATAGTATGCAGCTTGGAAGGGAACACACAAGCAAAGATGCATCACAACATGGAAGGAAAGTTAGCGAGCAAACCAAAGTGATGGTTAAACCGAAAACACATTTTAGAAAGATTCATACATACATACACAGATAGTTATACATGCATGCATAAGAAAACCAATACATATATAATTTAGAGTAAACCAGATAGCATAGAATACAATACAACATATGCATGAAACATGTTGACTCTTGTTTTATTAAGAAGTGTAAGTTCTAGTCATACAATACATCCATGTCCAACCACTAGTTCCAATAGCGGAACGTTACAGCCACAACCACCTGCTCCTCCAAATAGATATACTAGCTCTGTGCAATGTAGAAGCCAAGGCTCATTACAATACTATCCAAGCTCTCTCCAAGATAGTCTTATCAGAAGCTTGGCTGACCAAAAGCCTTTACAATGAGTTATGAGGTTCTATTTATAGCAAAGAGTGGGGTGACCCTTGACATTCTCCTATGTGACAATTCATCTACCCTCATGACTCTTCATCTACTCTATGACTGTTACATCCAACTATTGACACTTGAACTTCCACTTGAAACGACGTTACATTACAACGCACATGTGCTCATATGAGAAAAAATGGCTTGAGAAAGCCATGCAAGACATCAGTGACACTCGTTCCATTGTGGTGAGACCAACTCTTTCACATGCTTGTGATGGTGAAGGAGGTGAGCTGATGCCAAGCTTGGTCATCTGTGATGGTGTGCATGCACCCCATGGTGATATCTTGCAGAAGCAAACTCTTGCCTCTATTGCATCTAGGTGCATTGGTATGGCTCCTCCATCCAACTCGTCTAATAACATGTGTATGGTCTTCTTGGGGGTAGATGAACCGGAAACACACTGATTCATAGTGTCCATGTTGATCTTGCAATGTGTGTTGGTGGTCATGTGCATCAACTGTCAAATACAAGTTCAGCTCCAATTAGACTTGCTTCTTGTCCTCTCCTTGGTGAGTGTGCTAAACGGGTGGGATTGCATGCATGCGCACAATGACATGCATGTTTCTACATTCCCTTGCATACGGTCAACAACACTACTCACCTTGTATACTCTGTACCAGTTGGTAGGATGGATCTATAACTTGTATGGGTGCACTTTCATCCCTGAGTGCATGTTGTGCCCCCTGTTGTTCCTCTTCTTACTGCAACTCATTCTCTTGTTTGTGTAGCTCATGTTCTTCCTTGAGTTGCTACTTCAGCACATGCAACTCCTTCTTTGTTCCATTCTCTGTATTTGCATGATCTCCATGTCGCACCGTCACCTCATAGCCCAAATCTCCAAAGTTTCTTTCATCACCAGTGGATCTACTTGAGCTTGCAACTTTGTTCCGACTATGTGTTGCCAACAACCTTCCTCTTGCATTTGTTGCATCTGGTATGCTGCCTCACTATTGTTCATGATTCTTCTCATTATGATGTTGCTACCGTCATATCTTGATGTCATTGTCTACAAACAACTTGATGTCTTCATGGGTAGGCAAGTCCATAGACACTTGATCGACTACATCCCCAGGTGTGCTCTGAAGAGTGTCTTTGACTCTTCTCTCTTGGAAACCATTGTACCTATACTGCTGAGAGGTAGATCAACATATGCGATACCTGGAGACATGGCAACACTCATGGCAAGAAACCTGACAGTCGAAAACCAAAATGAACTTGAGAACTAACTTGCAAAATATCTTTGTGACTGATCATGAAGGTTGCACAATTTCCATCAGGAGGTTAGAAGACTTACTACCAAGACTTCGCAAGGCATAGTCTGGGTTTTTGGGAGGTTGACTGGCTGTTGGAACTACACAATTCACATTCCAGTCTGGCTACTAACTTCTAGAATTGCACAATGTGCAACCTCAGCTAGAAATAGCTGCATGCTAAGTGACTGCATTGCACAATTTTCTAGGCTAGCAGTAACTGTCCCTCAAAATTGCGCAATGCAAAATAGGAGGACAGTCATTGAGTAAAAATGTGCATTTCTTGAGAGGAAGATAGAGCCTTCCCTCTCAGGATTGTGCAATGCTGTCTTGGTGAGGCAGAGTCTAGGCTAAGGCTGCCCAGACTCATTGACAGGAAACTGAAAGAGAATATGAATGTGAATGTATGGCGATACTGAGTGTAAGCATAAGTGAATGATTGTGCATGCAAACAATGAATGATAGATCTAGAAAATGATAGGACATGCATGCGGGTGAGGCGAGTCGCTGAATCGACGACCATTCGTGAAAAATAGTTTCATTCACGCAATAGTAGTGAGATGTTAACGAAAAATGAAACGGTGCTAGTAAAATATAGTATGTAACAAGATGACAACAAGAACTCATTGAAATCAAGCAGAAAACATTCATACAAAGCAAAACACAAAAAGCGCCAGAAATGTGACCCAAGACATGGAAGGTGGGCCTACCCCAAAACAATTGAGCTGAATGTGCCGACAACTACTAGATGCAATGTGGGATGTCAGAGATGCAAGATTTATGTGAGGAATGAGCTCTGCAATGTTTGATTGATGTGTTTTGATAAAATCAAGGTTGTGACACGCATGCCACAAATCTAGGGAAAGCGACACTTTGTAGGATTTTTTTGAAATGATTCTTGCATGTAACCTTCAATTGCCAAAAGTAGGTCCCTGAAACAAGGGATGCCTTTGCATGTTGTCTTGGGAGAAGCAACCCATGCATGCAAGTCCATTTTACTCAGTCTCAGAGGGAACTGGTCAACTTAGCTACACATTAAATAGTTTGCTCAACTAATGGGAGAAAATGCACATTTCTAGCTAGGAGTTGGATTGGCTGCTCACAAGATTTGCACAATTTCTGGGCAGAGCAACTGACTGCGGCCCAGATTTACGCAAATTCTAGGCTGACCAGCCCAGCTGGGAAGGATTGCAAAATTTTTTGGGTGAAGCTTGCTCAACGGAATTGTGCAATTCTAGGGCCTAGCAGGCTGCTAGTCAGGATTGCACAATTTCTAGAGGGAAGGTTGGTTGCCCTTCATATTCGTGCAAATCCTTGAAGGAGCTTCTCAGCATGCTGTTGGACCAAGTCCGGATGAACAACTTGTGGGGGTAATGCATCAAGGTTTAATTGACAGGTTGTCTTCCTGCAAGAAAACCACTGGAGCTTGTGTACTTGATGAAGTAAGACATGCTGCTATGAAGGTTGGTAGGGAGGCTCCAAAACGAAGCTAAGGAAAAATTTTGGAGGGTGGTTGCAGCCGCTACAATAGTTTGACAAAATGTCTATCATGGTTAGGCTTGTTTAGGTCAAGCCCTTGATCAATTTTTGTGTTAAAGGTTTTGACTTGGTGTCATTTAATGTCTTGGAAAGTATCATCAAGTTCTAGGCATTGGTTTGGAGACTAGCCTTGAAAAAGTGGCATAAATCTCGTAGTCTCTAGCACAGCGCTGACTGAAAAAGGTTGTAGTTTCCACCTTGTAGGCATTGTGGGAGTGACTATAGGGTTCCAGTCACATGCATGCCTAGTCATGGGAGAAACTATGGGTTTAATTTGTTGAAATGATAGGTTAACTCAGGGGTTGGGCACCTGGAGTGGTAGATTAGCTCTCAGGGGTCCTAGAGCACTTGGGGGGGGGTTTGTAAGGTCTTGTTTTGTTGACTCCATTTCCTTAAGGTTACCTAGGAGGTTCAGTCTTATCATATTGGAATCTCATCGCATATTTACCCTCGCTAGTTGGTTGCTTGGGTAGATGTGGGAGGAGGATGTTACAGAGTGGTATCAGAGCATGGCTCACCCTTCGGACTGGATGGACTATGTGTTGATCATACATGCATGCCAGTTACATGTGTGTCTCTTCCACTTGCATTTCATGTGCTTGTTGCATTGCATAATGTTGATCATGGTTGTTGTAAGGTTGTCATGAGGAACTTGATGTTGATTTTGTTGAATGCATCATCGTGAGTATATGACTGGTTACATGTCATTATATGTCGCTTATATGTTGTTATATGTCACTTGATTACATCCTTGTATGTTAGTTTTCATTATTGTATGTTTGATTACATGTATCAGTCTTGTAGGTTTGGTTACAAGTATTGATCAATTATTCTCAACTACATGTGTCCATTCATATGTGTAGTTGATTAGGCATTACTTATGCATGTTGATGGTTGCATGTAGTAATGTGTACAATGGAGTAATGGTTGTTGCAATGCATGAGGTCATGGTTTATGTAGTTGATATGGTCATGAATTAATGACTGGACTCTAGCTAGAATGATGAGGATATGATTTGGTACTCATGTGTTATATGTCTATATGTAGTTGTTATGCATGTATGGTCTTGGTTATAGTTATGCATGAATAATAGGTCAAACATTCCTTGTGAAGTCATGGTATGCAATTTAGGTCATCATGGTGCTATTGGTTATTAGGTTGCTAATCTGTTGGCTGAGATAGAACAAGAGATGCAGATCATCAAAGTGAAGTTGCAACATTGGACCTCGAGGTAAGAGAATGTCATCATATAGGTGTGTATGTTTGGCATTCAGGTATTGAAGTTAAGGATTGTTATATGCATTAGGGTTATATACATTAGGTTTATGTACATGTATTTTTATGTTATGGTTACGTACATGATAAATGACAGTTGATTAACATAGTCACATGCACATGAGTCAGATAGTCAAGAATGATGGTAACTTGTGGTTGTATGCATTACTATTGTTGTTATGTGTTAGATAACTTGATGATTAGGTTATATGTTGTTAATGAGCATGATATATAGCTTATTATTTTTATATGTTATTTACTTGATGATTAGGGTTATTTCATTGACATCTTGATGTTGTAATTTGGATTGGTCATATGCGTGATGGTTACGTTCATTGCAAGGAAGATCTTGATGTTATACGTATTGTGTTAACCTGGTTTGACCTATGCAGATGGTTATGGTAGTATGAGTGGACATACTTGAGATATGGTGTCCTACTAATCTAGACTAATCGTACATATTTGATTGTTATGCATAAGCGACAAATTTTTATGAGCTTATGGTGTGAACATGTTAGTTATTTATTGTTATGGATATCATGATTTATGTTTGAGTTGATATGTTGAAGTTATATCTTGCTAACCTAGATTAATTATGCAAACAAGATAGCCTCCCCTTAGATACATTAAGGTATGAGTTTCCTTGTGTCATATATGTGGTGCTTGACTGCTTGATTAGTTCATTTAGTTAATTTAGTTAACATGGTATGTTTTCAAGTTTGTTGAATGTTTGATTTATTGCATAATATGAGTATGTGTTCAAATGATCTTGATTTAAGATGACTGTACTAACATATGTGTTGAGACAATTGATATGTACTTGAGTGTAGTAGATGACAGTTGTAGCATTATGTCTAATGACTATGAGTTGAATATGGATTATGACATGATTGTTAGTCTTGGTAAAGGTTGATTTCAAAGTGACAGATATGACTGTCTTGATATTTGGAACATGTGGTTCACATATGTGAGAAGTTGCAAGAAACATGATTGGTGTTAGTATGATGAGGTAATAATTGATGTGTTTATATAACTAATAGTTGGATGACATGACAGTGCATAGTAAGACTCAGTTGCAGCAGGTTAAAGGTAAAAGAAAGGAATTGGGTAAGAATTCCTTTGTATATGTTTGGAAACGCTAATTCCAAATGAATGGTGCTTTACATACCGGAGTCTTCTTAACCTTAATCTTGTCTGACATTATGTGGAGACATGCTATATTCATGAACATGTACTTGAAAGCAATATTAGCGAGTCTTTAGTTACAGGTGGATATGTGAAAGGATTGGAGTCCCTTGAGGGATGGCATGGATGTGTTCAGTTGCAAGCAACATGCTTGGCACAACAAGATGAGGTAACTAGTGTATTTTTATGTTTATTTATGCATTAACAGATATGTGTTAGTCACAGCATGATGCAGGGAGTTGCATGGCAAGAGAGGTTTCCATGAAATCTTGAAGAAGGCTCAGGTTCAGTTTTCCTTGGGAACCATGGGGATTGAGTCATGGTGTCTGTTGTTAGTCTCGTGCTTTTGGTATTTTGTGATTGTTGTACTTGATTTTCAATTTTGATTGTGTATGGTGCATAGCTATGCCATTTTGTTGCAGTGTTGTATTTCTTTTGGTTTTCATGGTCTTCTTATTGTTGTTTCTATTCTTGCCTTTTAGTGTTTTGAGTCTTGGGAATTGGTTTGGAAAGAGTAAAGTTAATGGAGCTCGGGGAGAGTTGTGTGGTACCCAATAGGTAATGTAAGACACATATGAAGCTCGATGCATGAGTAAGTGCAACGAAAGGTAATACTATGACATTTGGTTGGACTGGCTAGGTCCATTGTGGTACATGGATAGCGACAGTAAAGCCATGAGAAAGGTAACCAAAAAGGTAAAGTAAATGGATCTGAGGCATCAAATGCCTTAGCTATGTTGCGAACAACTATTCTTAATGTTTCACATGTGTTGCATGAATGAAGGAAGTTCTCTTAACCCTTGACCTTGACATTTGGTAATTATGTTATGAACATGATTATGCTAATGTTTATATATGTATACATGTAGGTGTGTATGTATGACATGTTTGACAAGGTCGTCATGGATCATGATTATTAACGTTAACATTTATGTGTATATATGTGTATGTGTGCATATCTTTGTGTGATAGGATCATGATTGTTTATCCTAATGTTTACATATATATGTATGTATCCATGTATCTATGCCACTATTCAACAGATCATCAGGAATCGTTCTTGGGGTAGAACGATTGCTTATGCATGTGAATGGCATGAAGAAGTTCCTGGCTATGAGGAATCAAGTGGGAAGAGTAGTCATGAAAAATATATGACATCAATATCATGTGAAAATGGATTTATATTTTATGATTGTATTATACCTAAACTTATGTTATGGATAGGTTATATCGAGGGATACATCAACAAAGTGAACGCAGTGCGGTTTGCAGCATCCTATGATAAGCATGGATAAGAAACTAGAAGAAAGGTTTCTTGGTAAGGACAATGTGGTTTTGGACGTGTGGTACTATTTTTGTGCATATGTCATATATATTTTACATGTTGCATCTATGATGTGTGCACATGCGGTGTTGTGTATATATAGTGTGTGTACATGTTGTTTATGTAATGTTATGTACATGATGGTACAAATAGTGTTGCATGAATATTGCATATGGTGTTGTGCACATGATTGGATATGTAGTGCTATGTATAGATGATGCTATGTACATGTTGGATATGTAGTGCTATGTACAGGGTGTGTTGCATGCATGTTGTGCAAGTGGCACTATGTGCAGGTGGTTCTGTGTACATGTCATGCATGTGGCATTGTTTACATGTGGGGTCGCATACCTGTCATCGGCATGGTATGGTGTACATGAAATATTGCATACATGTTGTACAGTGGTGTAGTGTACATGTGGTGTTGTGTACACGTTGTGCAGGTGGTGTCATGTACATGTGATGTTGTGCATAGATTGTGCAGGTGCTACTTTGTACATGTGATACTGGTGTACATGTGGGATTGAGTGCATGTCATACATGCTGTGTTATAGGAATGTGGTACCATGTATGTGCATTGTGTAGTCATGGTATCATGACATATGCTTTCATTGTGTTTCACTCTATATACATATTTGTGTTGTGTTGTACACTGAGTGTAGGTGTATGTGTTGTATGTCATGTGTAGGTGCATGTATTGCATGGTGTTGTCTGTAGTGTGTGATTGTATGTGTGTGATGCACACTATTTGTATGTGCACATGGTTGAGGAGAAGGCATTGGGTGATTGTCATGTGTGGAAACTGATCCAGAGTGTGGACGGAATAAAGACAAAGATAGAAGCTAAGGATTGATTAAAGGATAAGTATCACTATTTTACTTCTGTTTTATTATGCATATGATCTATGATTCTGGTTTATGACGGTTACATGTGATTTATGATGTTGATCTATGATGGTTGTGACTTGAGCTAACTAGATGTGATATGTTTATACATGATGTTTTAATCAAACAGTTATTTTGACTTGTTGTGACAAGAAGCAAATAGGATTGCAAGTGTACCTTATTGACGAACTACCAATGACGTATGATTTGAGGTCATTTCAATTTATTTGAATCTAATGGAAATTATGTGCTTGGAAAAGGAATGAATGAACATGGTCGGTTGGGTAGTTTAAATCGACTGCAAGAATTGACAGCAACAGTAAAAGAAATTGGAACATGCAACAGTATGTTGGTAGAGTACTTCATGAGCAGGGCCATTGTGGGACACTGGTACCCAATAATGTACATTCATTGCCATGAGCATGCTATTACTGGTACGGTGGTTTTGAGGCAGGTATATGCCTTGGTTTTTTATATTCCGATGCAAGGAAGCCTTACCAAGGGATGGATCACCCGATATAGGGGATGTTGGGGAACTTGGAAGGTGAGTGACTGCATGGAAGGGGGTGACCAGATTCCCGAGGGACAGCGTAGAAGTGAAGGGAAGGTCATGGATATATTTTTTTTGGTCATTAGAATTGCCAAATGAAATTAGATACACATTGGGAGTGTCCTAGAACAATGAGCCGGTAATTGTTCGCTGAAAGGAAAACTGGCGCAGGATTTAGTGCTGGACATTGGATGCATATTTGACTTTGTAGTGGATTCTGGACTTCTTGGGAAAGAGGTGAATCCTGGTATTACTTTGAGGGTGGAGGTGTGAGCCTTTGGATTTCCTTATTGATTGATACAAGAATTGTATTCTCTTATTTGTCAGTCTAGCAGATATGCATATGTGTATATGTGGTTATTGTAAATATTGTAATGAGTTCTGTTATAAAGCTCCAATAAATAACATGTTTTTCATGTTTTAGCAGATGGTCAATGCAAATACTACAATGAGCTATGTTATAAACCTCCATGGGCAGTATGTTTTGTTTTCAGCGGTATTGTTGGTTATAGGTGCCATTGAACACCAAGGATGGTGTTCCCCCAAGAGGGAGGGTTTTGTAATATCCCTGGTTAAAAATTCATGTAAATGTATATAAGGCCACAATTGATGGGACAGGTATTCCAAGCTGAATGTTGGGCAAGACATCCTAGTGTCAGTGTTCGTTTGGTTGTTTATGGCTAAGGAAATGGGCAAAGGAAATGACAAAGGCTTTGGAAAGGAAAAATGGCATTTTTGGCACATTTATTTATGAAAATAATGGAAATTAGGAGAAAAGGAAGGTCAAAGGTCACAGGTTGCATGTGAGGAGGAAATTGAAGGAAAATGAAGAAAATAGAGGCCTCATTGATAAAAAGGCTTGTAAGGATCAATGGGCAAGCTTGGTCAATATAACTTTTTGTCAGTTGAGTTTCAGAGCTCTCTCATTATTCTATATCTCTTTCTCTCTCACTCTTGGACACTTGGAGTTTCTTGGAGCAATTTGGAATTGGAGAAAGAAATCCAAAGAAGGAAAGAGAAGGAAAAGATCAAGCAGGGAAAGACAGGATCAAGAAACTAAAATAGGCTTTATTGCAGGTACCAACTTGCATATGTATTTTCCTTGCCAGATTTGGCATGCATGTTATTGCGTGTGGTTTTCTTCTTTCATGGAATGGGTTTTTCCAGGTCTGATAATGTTCTTCAGCCTAGTATTATCATTTCTTGATAAATTTGATGAGATGGGTTCTCATATTCAGTTGAGTTTGGATGGTCAAATGTATTTGAAGCTGAGTGGGTTGGATTTATGAAATGACAAACACATGGCCTAGTGTTCCCTGAACCAGACTATGGATCACGGTAAAGCCATTGGCCTAGTAACCCCTGGGCTAGACTCTGGGTTGCGGTAAAGCTAGGATTGTGTGCCTCGGTGGGCCTAAGAATACTTGCCTGTGAATAATAGGATATACAGTAAAGCCAAGAAGTGGATTTCTCTCCGTTGGGCCTAGTAGTCCCAAGATGGGAGGTACGGTAAAGCCTGGAGAGTCTGTCTCCCTAGATCAGACTGTGGATTATGGTAAATCTTGAGAGACTAGGAGGCACTCAAATTCCGCATGCTATAGGTGGAGAACTCCGGTGGAATCCATGCTTGTTGGTTTTTTTGGTGTGTTCTATGAGTCCCACATTCATGCTTGGAATATGGCACGATGGTGATTAGCTAAAGAGATACTTGGCTTAGCAATCTATTGTCAGGTGGAACATGGTAGTCCCATATCCGGTTGGTTTATTTATTTCATTAATGAAGAATTCATTCCCTTAGTTTCATGTGTAAATGTACTGATTTCTATGTGGATCATATGGTTGATATACTTATGGTATTTATGTTGTTATTATGTTGGTTATATGTATGTTTTATGACAAAAACTATGTATGGCTCTCGACATGTTTTTACTTGTAAATGAGTGGATAATGTATCTATGACCTAATAGATGATAATGCAGCAAACGACATGAGGGAAAAATGGTTCATAGCAATTCTCAGATAAGTATGAGATACCTACACTTAATTTTGTTGTTTACACCTGTAGGTTACATGTTAATGATATATTTGACGATATGTATGTCATGGTTAGGCTTGGTTAGGTCAATACCTTGATCAAGTTTTGTATTAGAGGATTTGCCTTGGTGGCATTTAATGTCTTGGAAAGTATCATCAAGTTCTAGGCATTGGTTTGGAGACTAGCCCTGAAAAAGTGGCTTAAATATCATAGTCTCTGGCACAAATCTGGCTGAAAAAGACTATAGTCTCTCCCTTGAAGGCTTTGTGGGTGCGACTATAGGGTTCTAGTCACATGCATGCCTTGTCATGGGAGCGACTGTGGGTTTAATTCATTGAAATGCTAGGTTAACTTAGCAGTTGGGCACTTGGAATGGTGGATTAGCTTCTAGGGGTCCTGAAGCATCTAAAGGAGGTCTGTAAGGTCTTGTTTTGTTGACACCATTCCCTGAAGTTTACCTAGGAGGTTGAGTCTTATCATAGTGGCCTCTCGTTGCATGTTTACCCTAGCTGGATGGTTTATTGGGTAGATGTGGGAGGAGGATGTTACACATAGGTTGTAAGACCATATACCTAGATGTTGTGGAGGCAAGATTCAGCTATCAGAAAGACACCATCAAGCAGTTTGGGGACATCATCACACAGTACCAAGCTTGGCATCAATATGTGACCAAGAAGCACCAAGTTATGGTTGCCAATTTGGTCTTTCCCTAAACTTCAGAATCATAGTGTTTTGTCTTGTTAGGTTGTCTCTAGCCTATTTTGTCTTACATGGGTACATGTGGAAATTATAATATTATTTGTAAATATGTTTTAAGTGAAATTCCAAGTGTCATTAGTGGAATGTGAAAGGTCATCATGTTATGTAATGAATTATTTGTAAAGAATTTGAAGATTTATGAGGATAGTCAAAAAGTCACAAAGGGGAATGTCAAGGGTCACCCCACCCTTTGTTATAAATAGAACTTCATAACTCATAGAAGGGTCTTTTGGGAGCCAAGCTTTTGGCTAGGCTTAGGCTTAGAAAAGGCTTGGGAGTATTGTGACGAGCCTTAGCTTCTCCACAACATAGAGTGAGTATACTTCTTTGGAGGAGCATGTGTTATTGATTGTAATGTTCCACTATTGGGGCTAGTGGCCATCAATGGTGTATGTATGGACGGAATTTTCACTTATAATAATAATATCAGAACCAACACACTTTCATGCATATGTTTTCATTGTAGTTGGACTATTCTAGTTGCTTTAGCAATGTATGTTGTTTAATTTATGCATTTTCTTATTAACTACTTTGTATGCAACTGTACGAATCATGTTGAATCTGTGTTGTTGGATCAACTCATCACTATAATTTGTGGACTATTCTACATTTTAGCTTGTGATGTCATTTCGCTCGTGTGTTCCTTTCAAGCTGCGTACTATTACAGGCTTCTAAGGAGTGCACTTGCTTTTCCCCTCCATGTGTTAGAACCTTCATACATTGCACTTGACTCTCTGTAGGGTCACACACTGTCTCTCACCCAAAGTTATCTTACTTACAACTACACACTATCACGATCAAGGCATTACACTACCACCCACTACTAAAACTCCAACTCCAAATAGTTTGAGGTCTATCTAAGACTTCATATCAGGAAAATTCTCTTAATGTTAATGAATCGAGTAACATCAACACAACATTACAATATAATTCTATAATATTAATAAATAAATATAATAAATATATAAAAAATATTATATTTAATAATAACTATTAAATTAAATTAAACAAACCAACAAAACAAATAACACTCTGACTTCCTATGAAGTCCTAACTGAATACGACTCTAATTCAATATGTTATGTGAAGATCAAACTAATACATAAATTCGAAGTATATAACATTCAAATAATAATAACATTTAATATACATTTTTTTTAAAAGATAAAATAAAATAAATAATGACTTAATAGTTAATATTTAAGTTAGTACTTACAATAGAAATTATAAAAATATATAATATAATCTATATTATTGTTGAAATAATAATGTAATATAATGATTAATAAATCGGATAATGTAAATATGATATATTACATTTAATATATTATAATAATTATATGATATTATATATATTATATTATATTATTAAATATATTAATATATATTATGTATTAATTTAGAAAGTTTAAATTTATTTGGTATTTTATAAATGTATTTTACATATATAATATATATATGTGTGAAGGAGAAGATAATATTTTAAAAAAATATAATAAATATAATATAAATTTATTAATGAAAGAAAGAAAAGAAATTATTTATAATATTCATGAGGTTAAAGATAGTCTATGGGACAAATTGCTTGTTCATCTTCTTGATGTATTCAGCGCTTTTTCTGTGAAGCTTCAAAATAAATGCTCCCAACTTCTCGATAAACCCCTCGCTAAATAGATTATCCCAAGAGCTAGTTGTCAGCATATCTGCATAACTTTTCATGCTGTCTTTCAAGGTCTCACATTCTAAAATGAAATGTTTTTCTGTTTCCACTTTTATGGAAGAACAAAAAATGCATACTCTTTCCTCCCACACTTCCTTTGGCCTTTTCTAGTGCCCTGTTTAACAATGGAGTTGATGAGAATTAGTCCTTAACTGAGCAATAATAATTTTGGCTCTCCAAGATATATTGGCCTCTATGTATGCTTTGGATTGATGACTATAAGTGGGATTAAACACTTCAATATAGTAATTTTTTCTTTCTTCCTAGCTCCTTATCCCAAGTACGCTTGTGGAACTTTTCCATAACAAAAGCTTTTATCTCTTTGTTGTTTATGGGACATGCATTCAAGGCAATACCCCATTTACTAAACCATTTGTTATTTTGTTGCATCCAAGTTTTTTTTCTCTTGCACAATCTATCATTCAAGACAACCTTAGGCCATCTACCCTCTTCCATTTGCTCAATTTTTTTTAAATACATTATGACTCGCACCATAGCAGTTTCTTCAATAGGAATAGTCCCTATTTCACTTAACAAGATATCATAAGGAGCTGCACTTTTAATCTTAAATTTATTTGTAATCAAATGCTTCTGAATTTTCTCAATTTGTCTCCATTGCATGTCGAATGTACTGCTGGCCCATAGTTCACAACCATAGAGAATCATCGGAATCACTAGAAGCCCAAAAAGAGTTTGAGTGGTTTTCCAGTCCCATAACTCTACCTCTCTACACCTATTTTGAAAAGCATAAAATGCTTTCCAACCCCCCAAAGTTCTTTTCTTTCTACAACCATTCCATCTTAGATTTTTGTTGAAGGCAATTTCAAGGTATTTGTAATCCGCAACTTCTTCCAGAATGTTGCACTCAAAGTAGAACTTATGTTGGTTATGTTTTATTTTCTTAGAGAAGACCACTACTTTCATTTTGCTGATATTGACTTGCATCCCCACACTTCTACAAAAATTCTCAAGGGATAGTAAGTAATCTTGCAAACCAAGAGTTGAATATTTAGCAATCAAAATAAGGTCATATGCATGCAAAAGAAGCCTTATAACAAACTTTCCCAAATAGATACCATCACCCCCTTGCGAATTTAACTACTCCTCAATCTTGTTGATATATAAACCAAAAAGGGTAGGAGATAGTGGGAAACCTTGCTTGACCCCGATATTGCTTCTAAAACTTTCAGAAATGCCTACTGAAGTCCTAATTTTGACTTTCACCTCTTGATACAGCCTATGCACGTCCACTCTCAAATGTTTAGGAACCCCAAGTTCCTCCATTCAGTGCCAAAGATTATCCCTAGGAACCAAGTCAAATGTTTTTTTAAAATCAACAAAGAAACAAAATACTTCTTCCTTTTTATCCCAAACTTTTTCAATGTTGTGCCTTAAAGTTATACAATGATCAACTGTGGAATGTTTAGGTCTAAAACCCACTTGCCCTTTAGCGTGCTTATCTATTTCTTTTGCTCACTTATTAATTTTGTTTTCTAGCATGATTCCAAATAGATTTGAAAACAAAGGGTTTATCATGGTGGTCCTATAATTGGAGGGATTATTGACATCGCTGCTCTTGAAAAGAGGCATTGCCAGAATAGTTGTCCAATCTGTGGGGAGCGCTTCTTGTATGATGTTGTTGAATATTTTTGTAATGTGAGGTGCAAGAATCTTTGAGCCCCACTTTAGATATTCTACTTGGAGATCAGCCAAGACTTTTGCTTTTCCAACACCCAACTTCTTGATACCCATCTCTACCACTTGTACCGTGAAGGGTTCAGTATCAGTGTTGACCAAGGGGGAGGGTCAACCTTGGGAACCTGCTCATAGACTTGTCTTGCATAGTCAAACCATTTAGAAGCTGTAATATTATTTCCAATTTGTATCTTTTTCAATTGGAGCTCCTTCCAAAATAATTTGGGATTATTTTTGCCAAGGAAGATTAGTTCTTCCCTCCTTGAAACCATGAAATCGGCCTTTTTCTTGCTTAATAACTACCTATAAGCTTTGAGCTTTATGATATCCTTGTTTGACTCTTTCCACATTTTCCTTGCCTTTTTGCATTCCTCATCAAACCAAGCATTAACTGAAAATCAATTTGTTTCAGAATTCTTAATTTCTTCTCTTTCGCACTTTGCAAGTGCACATTGAATTAAATGTGTTAGTTCATGACTTTGAATGTTGTGAATTGTAATTTTCTCCTTCTCAAAGTGCCTCTCTAGCGTCATTTTGAAGGTATTACAATTTTCTAGGGTTGAAAGAATTCTGCCATGTGGGAGATTTTGTTGGACATGCTTTTGACTCTAATTGTTTCTTTCCAACCCAAGAGAAACATAAATAAATTGGCTTGTAGTCTGATTTCAAGTCCCACAGTTGATCTCCAGTCAAAACTTCCTCCATGTTCTCACACAAACCATGTGAGAAAATTACATAATCTACCACACTTGCTCCATTGTAAGTATTGCAAGTGAAATTACCGGACTTTGCCCATATAATCAAGCCATTACAAATGGCTAAATTAAAGGCCCCACATAGAGTAAGCAATTCTTCACCAAAGAGATTGTAACCCTTGTCCTCTGAAATTATTTCCCATTGATGATTACTTTCTTTTGTAAGCCAAATAGGGTCACAATCAACTTTACAACAAAGAATGCTAGCTTGCTCACTTGCAGTCCTAGCATTGAAATCACCCACTATAAGGACTTAACCTAGCTACAAATATGTTGCAATATCTGACTTTAATGCTAAAAATGGATCTTTTTGGTCAAGCCCTCTACCTTTGTATATTTTTGAAACCTGCAACACAAAATAGCACGCTGTAATTCTGATGTGGTTTCCATTTTCTGATATTTTAAACCAAATGAATTGCTTATTTGATTCTTCTTTTTCTAACTGAAAGAGACGACCTTCTTTCTCCCTTACTAATACCATGATACCCATGTGCCCATTGTCATTCCCTACTACCTTGTTCCACACTGTCATCTTCCAGTATCCTTCAAACCGAGGTGTCTTCCACCCTTCATGCTTATGTGTTTCTATGAGGCAAATTATGTCTCTATCTTCTGCAATAGGCCCTAACCTAGGTCCTCATCTCCATGGGTAACCTCTATAGTTCCAACAAGCTAATCTTAAGGAAACCTGGGTATGACATGATTACTATTTATTTTCACATGCAAGACTCACATTTGAGTCTTTGTCCCTACTTTCCCATACTGACCTTGCTTTCTGATTTCATGTTGAAGGTTTTTTGCCTCTTCTTTATTACCATCTTGCTACTCTGTTTTGGAAGGAGATCCAAATTGTGCTATCATAGCTTTGCCTTTATAAATCCATGCTCTCTTGCCTTCATCTCTCATTGCCCTAACCTTTAAAATTTCCTCCCTTCTTTCCTCCTATTGTTTTACAGTTAAATCTTCTTCTAGGAAAAAACAAGAACCCCTCAAGAGATGTTTCTTGCTTAGAATGATATATTTAGCACGCAAGCTAGGCATAATGACTTTTATGGGCCTGGCTCTCTTCCCGTTAAACTTACCCACCCTCCATGCTTGGTATATTTGTCCTTACCATAGCAACTTGTATTTCAAGAAGTCTCTTGCAAGGTCAAGAGTACATTCATTTTTCCCATAGTCTTTCACCCCTTTAATAATTATGTTTGTTGCCCTATTTTGGCTTTCCTTTCCTTCACTATCTTGCATGTCGTCAACCTGAATATTTGTTTCTCCTTCCTTATTAGCAAAATTGCTAATAAATTGAGCCCAAGTTTTGGAAAATTTGGTGGAATATCCTTTTGTTTCTTCTCTTGCATTCTATTCATGGTTGTTTATTTGGGAAATCATTTTCCCTTTATCTAGAGATGATTTCACATTCACCACCTCTATACTTTCTACTACAGATTTCTTTATGTTTTTCACATCCACCTTCATCTGTTGCCATTCTATCGTCCCTATTAGGAGAGCTTGTTGTAGCAATGCCACTTGTTCTTTTAAAACTTTATAGCTTTCTACTAAATCCTTTTTCTCAGCTATTAGCACACCTCCATGGACCCAATGGCACAATTTTCATTGATTATGATCAAATCAATGATCGTCGTATTTTTAATCGCGCATTGGTTAACACTTTTATTTCACGCAATGAGCGGGTCCTTCCCACTGTGGTTGGTGGCCTAACGTATGGAAATCTTCCACATGTCTGCTACATTAATACACATCTTAAGCCAGTATTAATTCTAAATGTTGCCATCTTTTCCCATTCTCCTTGTTGTTTTTTCTCTCTGCGTGCTATCTGATCGAATTTGACCATCATTCTAACGAAATTGTAAGGCTACCATGCCCACTCTAAATTCAAATTTATTCACCTGTAAGTGTTTATTTCTCCTCCCCTCTTTGAGTGCAATAGTAACCTTGTTTAGTTGAGCCATTATGACCGACCTGGTGGGGAAATAACCCCTAGTGAATGAGTTTGCGGGAGTGTAGGACACCAAGCTGTGCCTCACATATATTCTTGCCTTAAACATGGCCCTCTCCTCATCAAAAACTACTTCAGATGATGACCATTTCTTGCTTAAGACCGGAGTCCTGCATGTAGTACTTCCAACGGTCCATTTCGACCCAAATTATATATTATTATTAGTTGAAAATTGGGAACCATAACAACATGTGATATAATTTAAGCATAACCATTATGTGTCTTTGAAGGTTGATGAAAATATGATTGCAGAAATTCTCGGCATCCAAACTCAAGGAATAGACATATAGCACAGGGGTTTAGAAAAGACATTCATTACGTGGGCTGAGGAGGAGAAGCTCAAATTCCTCAGAACTCTTTTTGAAAACCCTAACCTCGAGCTAAAACTGGATTTTCCCATCCAAACTACTTTACTAAAACCCTTTTACTAGACTTTAACATCTCTCTTCTCAGTCATTTTTGGTCTCATAGATTATCCTAAGGTGGACGGATCTCTCTTCCTAGAAATTTGTCTCATCACACTTAAGCCTAACTAACAAACCATTAATTTTCCTAAGTATCTAGCTCTCAACCTCATTGTGGATTAATATACCATCCTTACTTTCTGCTCATGTCAACAATGCTCATATCTTTTCCATTTGATTTTATATAATTATCCTACATACTTACTTTCTTCTCGACTTCTATTAAATACCACAAATGTTGAAGTTAGAGAAAAGGAAGTTTTTTGTTCATCTAATGTCATATATCCCCAATGTGTCCCTTTGGCTTATTCTCAATACATTGACTATTTCACTTATCCTTTAAGGGTTAAAATTACTGAAGCCAAAGTGAGCTGAATCTCAAATGAGCAAGTTAAAGTGTTAAGACTAACAAAACAAGAGAGTATTGGCAACTAGTTTTTATTCCCTGATTATACTGTGATAAGATTGTATGTGTTTGATAATCCACCGACTTGGCTTCCCGTGTGTAATGTATTTATTATTTTCTTATGAGGTATTAAGAAAAAAAATTGTGTTAAATGAATTTCATTTCGTGTCTAAAAACCAAGGTGCACTGTTCAATTACCCCTATGTTATATCTCCTCTAATTGCTAGAAATAAAAATGAAATTGATACCTTAGAAAAATAAATGTCTTCCTTTGGTTATATGCAGGATGATTGTTGGCAATACGACTCGCTCGATATTATTTCCTAGCTTAAGAAACAAGCCAAACTATCGACTTATGTGCATGAAAGCATACCTAAATTGGAGAAGGTGGTGAATTTTCCCATACTGTTAGAAGAAGACTTGCAATCAATACAGTATGCTACGATGACTAACACATTTGTACCAACTAATTCTGACCATTCACTGGTTTAGGAACTAGCAACAAAAGCATAAAATTCAATTTCATGTGCTACTCTCCCCCTGAGCAAGCAAAATGCCAATGAATTAACTCAGTTCAGGCTTGTTCGATGTGTCAAACCAAAAGAGGTCGATGTCGAAGCATATGATTTTGATCAACAAATCGAGCAATTGGACACTGAAATTAGACAAACCTTGCTGGAGATACAACCGAAAAATTATGGAGCTCAAGCCCTGGATATCCAACACGCATTTACCATGCATAAGAAAGGAACAACGTCTGATAAGGAACTGACTATTGTCCCCGAATAGTCCCTGTCAGTGGACACCTTAGTGCTCTAGGAGATACTACTTGTGAGAGGGCCCCGCTTTGTATCAATGACTAACTTCCATATGAACGCCTTGAATCTTATGTTGTTGCAACCTGAGACAGGAGACAATCAACAATTGGTTTTATCTAGAACATCTTCTTTGGCCATAAACTTGGGAAAAGTGTCAGACATGGATGTGATTAATCTACACAGACAAGCAAGGTGAGATAGTGGCTAGCAGACTCCTCGACTCTACAACAGGGGAAAGGAAGATGTAAGATATGTTGGAAAAGGTTTCCGAAGAGGAAATCGCCAGAGATGAGAACATGATAGAGGTAGCTATAGGGTGGAGAAACCAAGAGATCGAGCAAATCCAGGCTACCCTTAGAGACATAATCAATTAGATAAATAATCTTGAGGAAGTAGCTTGTGTTACAGTCACCAGGAAGAAAGCATTAATAGAAGTAAAGGAAGAAATATGGGGACATGTATGGCAGGAGATAACTACAATCAATGCATATGTGCAAATCCTTGCCCAATGTGAAAAGGGACTTATATAGAATGCCAGCCTAGAAGCAAAGTCTACAACTAAGGTGCTAGAGAAAATAATGGAGGATCTTGATGGTAATCTTGATTTGGTCAACACCTTAGAAGAAGTTGCCTTCTCAGAATTCAAAATGCCACCCAAGGATGATTGTATCATCTCTTTATATATGCCGAAAGAGAAACACGTTTCCATGCCAACCATGCAAGATGAATTTAATAAAGTGATTAAGAAGATAAACAATTTCAGGAGAGAATGGAATTATTTGGAAAGATTTGGAGTGCCATCATTCTCGAATGAAGAGAACTGGGTGATCTCTAGGCAAAGGTTCTCTGATCAGTTAAAGACAACATAATGAGATCTAGGCTATTTATCCATGTTAAGAGAGGAGTCAGTTTCCTCTACCACTATTTCCAATGCACTCTATAGGGATTTTACTATTTTAGTTGGGGTGAGCATAATCAAGAAGAGCCTCCCTGCTACTAAATACCAAATCATATCTCAACTGGTGGTGGTGATTACGAAATTCAAGAGTGTGCCTTAGATGTATGTTTCTAATTGGGACAAATTGGTTAAAGTGAGAAGTCGACTCAGATGCAATGTGAGAGTGCAGCAACTTGCCTCATCATCTCAGGTAGCCAAGTTAGTCCCAACTATGGAATCAGTTACTAATCAACCGGAAGATTGGAACAAGATACCTCTCATTTTTACCAAGGCACCAACTATCAAAATGCATGAATCTCATGCATTGTCTTCTTTGGGGCCTACCAAAAAGTCCAAGTAATCCAAGTTGTGAAGGAAACATCATATCTAAATTATTTCGTTATCGTGTCTTATTTTATTTTAATTATTTTATTTCCATGTTTACGGTTGAAAAAAATTATTTTAACAGTTATCATGATAGTCACTATTTAAGAACCTTGTTTCCCATTATGGTGGGGTTGTTAACAATGTGAAAGAGACTAGACAGATATTGAAAACTACCTGTATATGATACACAAATTTCATTATTAATTCTAAAGACTGTTCCTAGCGATTTTTATTTTTAGTTAATGTTTCATGTGTTAACCTGATTTGCGATTACTGCCAATTAAATCTAGGGCTTGACCCCATTTATGCTTCAATTATTTAGCTTTCTATTATGGTATAAATATTATCAATACAATGACTAAATGAATTGTCCTAGGTTATTCACAATTGAATGTTAGTCTTTCGTCATATAATTAAATTTTCAAAATGATTGCAAATTTGGATGTTTTGTTGTTATGTTGATACCTTTCCATATTTCTTATAGTGTATGCTGCCCTCTAAAATCTCTTCACTCCATTCTTGTTTAAGTATCAGTCCAGATAAATAATATTAATTGTTATTTATCATAGAATAGAATGAGCATGCGTGTACCTGCTACACATGCTTCAGTATAACAGGAGTGTTGCCTTGTATTAAAAGAACGGTTTTTATTTTTCTCCAATTTTATAGTTACACTCTTTTAATCCCATATTTTTATTATCGCCATATTTCATTATCATTATCTTGCTCGTTGGGAATCTGCTTAAGAATTATATATCATTAAATGATTTCTTTTCACCTGTGAATGCCACTATCACCTACTATGACTTAAACACTCATATCCAATCTTATACTTTTTTACATATTGAAAATTTGACAAAAATATAATAGGGTTACCCCTTGTGATGTGTTGAGGATCAACAGTGGCACCTAGAGCAAGAGGACCTTATAGTCCTCAGTGAATGTGTACTCAATTGTTTTTATGTGGGAACAATCTATGCACCAACATTATTTTGGCACCATTGTTAGGGAGTTATTTGTCTAATCTGTGGATGAATAATTCTAACATTGTGCAGCCAGATATTTTATTTGGTTTGGTCGATCAATGATGTCTACTTAATGGTTTATATGAACTATCATTGCAGGTTTCCCGAGCACATCAAGAATTATGCTATAATTGGGAAGTCTTAGTGCAGGAAGACGAATGAGCTCAACCAAACCCTAATGCTCTTGGATGACGACAACCTCTTAGAGCCTGAAGTTTGCTATGAAACTGCACATCTGTTGAGGCTCAGGTGTTGTGTAAGTTCATATTGTATTATTTCTCTATATTGCATTAATCATTATCTACTTTAAGTAGTTTAGTATTTACAAGTTTTCTATTTTATTTTTATTCTATTACCTCTTTAAAACCTGGATACCCCTAGAAGGCTAACCAGATCCACCTCAGAAATTAGTTCTTCCCTCTTAGAAGAAATAGAGGTATTGGTAACTATAGAAATTAGGAGAAGAAGGCTTGATAATTTTAGACAAAATCACCCATTACCACCTACCCCTCTGGTAATTGGATCCTCCAAATCACTTGGTTTTAATTCTCAAGCCCAACTTTCCTCAGCTTTCCTTCATCCTTCTACTCCTCCTAACAATCCAATGACCTCTCCTTGTCAATCTTTTTCCTCATTAACCTCTTCTCCTCCTTCAACTCCAAATCGTCCACCCATGAATGCATGGGTAAATGCGCAATATCGCCCCCTCAATATACAAGGGCCTTTACACAATTTTCCTCCAATGTATGAGAAAAATGTCCCTCTGTTCGATAACGAAGGAGATAAGACCACCAAGGACCATGTAATTAAGTTCCAGGATTACTGTGAGAATATAGGAGCCACATAAGATGATGTCTGCATGAGTTTGTTTGTGTAGAGCCTCGAATGAGAACCCCATAAGTGGTTCCAGTCGTTAGCCCGAACACCATCAATACTATGGATAGACTTATCAAGTTGTTCAATCAACAATATGGTGTGAAGAAAAGCAATCAGCTTTGGATCATCGAATTATCTGCTCTTAATTTGAAGCCTGACAAATCTTTTAGTGATTTTAATCAAATATTTACTAAGTGTTATAATCACTCCCCCCCCCCAGTCCAACCATCTGACATGGTTGTTGTCGTGTCTTATAATTCCTCCCTTAATGATGATCTCTCTTATGCTTTACGAGACAAGGAACCCGCAATATTGGTTGATGCACAAGCTAAAGACTATTCCTAAGGGAAACCTCATTACCACAAGTAAAACACTCTCTCAAGACGTTATGTCTGATCGGAAGAAAAAAATTGCTGATTTTTCTCATCAACTTCCTACTTCCTCTTCTTCACCAGAATAGAATATCAAGGAAATGTCTAAACTCATCAAATCCCTAATGAATAAGATACAATTTTTAGAGTTAGGGGACATACCAACTTTCCCTCATCCACCTAACCCTTAAAACAATAATCCAAATTTTCCTCCCAGGAAGAATCCCCCTTTTAATTGCCGTCAGCAATAACAACTATTGCAACAAGGGAAAAGAGCCGACAAGCCACCCCTTCAACCTCATTTGAGAAATAATACCAACTTGGTAGACGAATATGATGATGACACTTCTAGTTAGCTCAGAAATCCAAATGAAGGTGAGTATCCAAATTTCGACTTTATAGATTCCTTTGATATGCCTTTTCTGATTTCCCATGAATATTTAGGGTAGGAGTTTTGGGACCCCCAGTTACAGAGATTTACAAAACAACTAGAAGCTCAATTTTAACAAAAATATAATTTAAGGTCTAGGAAGAATGGAGAGCCTCCTCTAGATTCCCCCGTTAAGGATCAAAAAGTCATGGGAAAATCCGCACTGCTCCAGTCTAATCTTGCTGATATAGAATCTCCTTTTTCCCAAAAGGTTTAGCTTGCAAAACAAGCTAAATAGACTTTGAATTAACATGTCGCTAGCTGAAGTTGTGAAACATCCAAAATATAAAAACAAGATCGTTAGCTTCCTAAAAGGATCTCAAGAGTCTCCCTAGGAAATTGGTTTTACTGATGTTATCAATGTGCAGGATGATGCTCCCAAAATTTCCATAGGACCTGCTAAAACCAAAAGTGGCAATATGGTCCCTCCTTTCTATGTTAGTTTGAACATCCATGATTGGAATCTTCACAACTATATGCTCGACTCCAGAGGATATCATAATCTCATGCCTAAAGAGATTATGGAAAAACTCGGATTGAGCATAAATCGAGAATACCATGACTTATACTCTTTTCACTCCCTAGGGTTAAATTTTCAAGAGTTATTAAGGACCTAGTGGTCATTCTGGCTCAAGTCCTGGTTAAAATCATGGTCATGGATATAGTGGTGGTTGATGTTCCCCTTAACTACAGGATGATGCTTTTAAGGAGTTGAGGTGCCAAGCTTGGCGGGTCACTCTAGTTAGACCTTTCATATGCAACCATCCTCATGTTTGGAGGAGGTACTCAACGCTTTTATAGAAAATCCAGGCTAACATACACTATTAGCTCAGAAAAAAATCTTGAAAATTCTTTGGTTTACACCGTTGAAGAAAAAATGGGGAATTTTGTGTTCTCCCTTTCGAATTAGGAAAAGGTTTCCCTGACCGAAAATGATAGTCTCCTAAATTTCCTTTTAGATACTGATGTATTGTGGAAAATGTACTTATAAGGTGCTTCCTCCAGAGCCAGATCTAGATCAGGTGTTGTCTTAATTCCTCCCTCTCAGAAAAGCTCCTTATTTTGATTTAAGTTAATTTTTTAAACCAAAAATAATATCTCCGAGTACGAAGCACTTATCCTTGGGTTAGAAACGACACGTAAACTAAATATTAAGAATCTATCTATATATGGTGACTCTGAACTAGTGATTAGACAAGTGACTAATAAATGCCAAGCTAAGCATCCTCATTTGCATGCTTATAGAAACCAAATTTTGGATGTGATTGATAAATTTTTCTTAGCTATTAATTTTGTGACTATTCCCTGTGAATAAAACGAATTAGTTGATGCTTTGGTTGTCATAGCAGCCACCTTCGCTCCCCCCACTAGACTCAAGATCAAGTTCGAAATAGAAGTTCTCTATAGACCTTCAATACCTGACGATGTCAAACATTGGCAAGTATTTGAGGATGAGAAAGAGATTAAGAGATTCATCCAATTGGTTGGAGAATACTCAGACTAATTTATCGATGAAGACAAGGATGTTGACATGGAAAAAACTGGTGCTCCTCCTTTTAAACCCAAAATTGATGGACATGGTGTAATCCAATTGAAAAAAACTATATTCCAAGAGAATTAATCCCTATGGAGAAGAGTTTCGATCACAATGATGTTGTGGCCACTCCGGTCCTAAAACCTCCCAATGTTGAGGTGAAAGAAGTTGACATTTCTACCACTTCTGAACATAAGTTAATTAATTTTTTTAACTCCCTTTCCCAATCTATAACGGAGAAATATGTCCAACTCATTTCCAGGTATACTGACAGTTTTTCCTGGTCGTATAACAACCTCAAGGACTATGATCATAGTATTAGACTATTAGATCCCTTCTAGAGAGGGAAACAAGCCCTTTATGAAAAACCTCAGACAAATTAATCCTCTCTTGATTCCCTCTATTTAGAAGGAAATTAAAAATCTCCTAGATGCTAAAATAATTATTCCCCTACGCTACTCTACTTGGGTGGCTAATTTAGTGCTTATGAGAAAGAAAAACAGATAAATTAAACTATGTGTAGAGTTTAGAAATCTAAATGGGGAATCCTTAAAGGAAAATTACCCCCTTCCTAAGATGGATACCATCCTATAGTGAGTGGTAGGTGCAACTCGCATCTCCATGATGGACGGGTTCTCTTGTTATAACCAGATAACAGTTCATAAGGATGACATGTACAAAACCAATTTTACTACTCCATGGGGTACATCCATGTACCAAAAAATGCCTTTTGGCCTAATGATTGTCGGAGCCACTTTTCAAAGAGCCATGGATATTGCTTTCATGAATGAAAAGGATAGATTCATAGTCATCTATTTAGGCAACATGACCATGTTTTCAGCAACAAATGAACAACATCTCAAAAATTTGGAATTTATATTCCAAAAATGTCAACGATTTGGGCTCTCACTGAATCCAATGAAATCTTTCTTTATGATGACTAAAGGGAAGTTGTTAGGACATATAGTATCCTAGAGTGGTGTCAGGATTGACTCGAAAGTGTACAAGCCATCCAAACTATCTCCCTCCCACATACTAAGAATGAAGTACATGCATTCTTAGGAAAAATAAATTTCTTAAGGAGATTTACTCCTAAATTCGTTGAAATAGTTAAGAATATTAATCACATGCTTAAGAAGGGAAAATTGTTTCCATAAATGACGTATTAATCGCATGCTTGAATTGTTTCCATAAATGCCATAGAAATTGTACTGGATTTAAATGGATGTGATAATGCACAAAAGTGTGCATACTTGGTAAGTCTGTCAACTACCACAATGATGACACTCTTTCCCTCAAACTTGGGTAAACCTGTGATAAAATCCATTGAAACCTCCTCCCAACGTTGGCTTGGAATGGATAAAGGTTGTAATAGACCCAGTGTCTTAATTGTTTCAACTTTATTTGGTTGGCAAACCAAACATTCTGCCACAAACTTTTGAATATCTGATTTAAGGCCATCCCAAAAAAATTCCTTCTTAACCCTGTGGTAAGTTTTTAAAAATCCTGAGTGCCCTCCTAACGAAGAAGTGTGCAATTCCATAAGAATCTTTTGTTTTTAGCTGGGAATTCTTACAGAGGTATAAGCGATCTTTGTACCATAATGAATCATTTTTCCAGCTAAATGTATCAGATGTATTGGAATCTTGTTGTAACTTTCGAATAAGTGCCCACACTTCTTCATCATTCTTCCATTCCTCCCTTGCTTCGTTTATCCAATCTGGTTGGATAATAAAAATGGTGCACAACAATGCTTCCACATCCTCATCCTTTCTTGAGAGTGCATCTGCCACCACATTTTGCTTCCCTTTTTTGTAGATGATTTCAAAGTCATAACCCAACATCTCTGTGACCCACTTTTGTTGATCTTCAGAGGATAATCTTTGTTCTAAAAAGTATTTAAGGCTATCATGATCCGTTTTTACCTTGAAGTGTCTTCCCATTAGGTAGGGTCGCCATTTCTTAAGTGCATGGAGTATTGCCAACATTTCCTTCTCATAAATAGCTTTGTGTAAAAAATTTCCCTTGATTGGACGACTTTCAAAAGCAATGGGTCTTTCATCTTGCATTAAAATAGCACAAATTCCATTTCCTGAAGCATCACATTCCACAATAAAGGTTTTTGTGAAGTCCAGTGTAGCTAAGACAGGTGCTTGGCACATTGCCTCTTTAAGATGTTTGAAGGCCTTTGTTGCTTCTAGAGTCCATGAAAATGCATATTTTTTCAATAGTGTTTTTAGAAGTGCTGCTATTCTCCCATAATTCTTAACAAACCTTCGATAATACCCTGTCAACCTGAGAAATCCTCGTAGATAATTTATGGATGTGGGGATTCTCCATTCCTTAACGGCTTTAATTTTGCTAGGGTCTACCTTAACTCCTTCATGAGATACAATATGACCAAGATATTCCATCTCTTGTACTCCAAAGAAACATTTGGATCTTTTTGCATATAATTTTTTTTCGTCCAATAGTTGTAGCACCCTGTCAACATGTTCAACATGATCCTTCCAAGACTGGTTGTAGATTAGTATATCATCAAAGAATACTAACACAAATTTTCTAAGGAATGGTTTGAAAATTGAATTCATCAAACCTTGAAATGTTGAGGATGCATTGGTAAGGCCAAAAGGCATGACCAAAAATTCATAATGACCCTCATGAGTTCTAAATGCCTTTTTCGGAATGTATTTAGTCTTCATTCTGATTTGATGATATCCTGAACAGATATCCAACTTGGTGAAGTAAATTGATCCATGCAATTCATCTAGTAATTCATGAATGAAAGGAATGGGAAACGTATCTTTAATAGTGAGCTTGTTGAGCTCCCTATAATCCAGACACATGCACCATGGTCCATCCTTCATGTGCACCAATACTACTGGAGCAACCATGCTTTCAATTTCACTCTTTTGGTCATAGGGATATCTGTACGACCTGATGTTTGGAGGAACACTTCCTGGAATGAGATGAATAGCATGATCATAATCACGAATAGGTGGGAGACCTTTGAGAGTCTCAAATACCTTGCAATGATTGTTCAAGACTATTTGGAGATCTGGAGAAATATATGATTCCAATGTGGAAACATCTAGCGAACATAATTGTGCAACTACACCTTTTCGTTCCTTTTTTAGAAGCTTTGTCATACCATTAGAGCTGATTATCTTTCCTGGTTTCCCTGCAATACCCCTTAATTCAACTTCCTTTCCTTCCACAGAAAATTTCATGAAAAGTTCTTGAAAATTAAAAGCTATGGTACCCAAGGATTGTAGCCATTGGACTCCTAGTACAACATCAACACCTCCCATTGGAATGGAAAGCATTGGGCTAGTCAATACATATTCTCCCATGGATAGCTTGATATTATGGCACTTTCTAGAGCAATTTATCGTTCCTCCATTTGCAATCATCATTTGACACTCTGGTGCTGGATATAGGAAGCAATTCAATTGTTTTGCTACCTTACAACAATGAATAAAATTATGGGTGCTTCTTGAATCAATCAACACTATTACCTTTTTCTTCTTGATTTGTCCTTCTATCTTGATGGTTTGAGGAGTGGTAATTCCTACCAATGTATTACAAGATATGGTTGGATTCATTTCTTCTTTATCTAGGCTTTGTTATTGGAGTATATCCTCTTCTTTTGACCTTTCTTGCTCCTTTTCTTCTTCCTCTTCACAATCTATGTAGAATAATTTCTTCTCAGCACACTTAATGACCTTTAGTGTATTTGCTATCATAACTGTAACAAAGCCCTTTTGCTCTTTTTTCTTCCAATTGTTGTGGTGTCAACCTTATAGGTTGTGGAAGACTAGGGACAACACTTCCATCTCTATAGTTGTGAGTGGTATGCTTCTTGGTTTCCATAATTTTGCTTTCCATTTTTCTTGCTAACCGGAATGCCTTCTCTAATGAATTAGGTTCCCAAAGGCGAACATCATGTTGGATATTATCCTTTAAAGACCCTATGAACACATCAATCCTATGCTCCTCTGGAATATCTTTACCCTTATGTTCAATTTTTGGAACTCCTCAATGTGCTCCATTATTGAACCCTTTTGTTTGAGACTTATCAATTGGCTAAAAAAAGTGTTGCTTTTTGTATCCTCATAATGTGCCATCAATTCTTCCGTAAAAATTGCCCAGGTGATAAATTGTTTACGAGAGCAAAGCCATTGATACCATACAAACTGATTTGGTTCCAAATATAAAGCTGTCATACGTACCTTTTGTGTGTTTTGCACATTATTGAGATCAAAAAATTGCTCCATCTGTAATATCCATGTTGCGGGATCCTTGCCATCAAACTTCCTCATATCAATTTTTGGAATATTATGGGTCTTTGATCCCACATTAGAGTCTATGGAATCATGATTAACATTTCTTTTGTTCTCATCATGAGTTTCCTTTACTACCCTTTCACCCTTAGTGACCATTTCTTGTAGCAGCTTATTCATATTTGTCTTCAAATTTAGTGACCATTTCTTGTAGCAACTTATTCATATTTGTCTTCAAATCGTCCATGTCTGTCTTCAAATCTGTCTTCCAATCATCCATCTTAGCTTCCACGCCCTTTATCTTAGACTCGATGCCATTTATCTTAGCTTCTGTTAGCTTTTGTGAGGCTAACATTTTTTGCACTTGATCTTGTAATTTTGATATATCATGTAGCATTTCTTCCTCTTCCTCATGAGTCATGCTAGAGCTTTCAAGTTCCTTACTAGGGGTTTGCATTTTCTTTCCTCGAGGCATCAGTTACCGATAATAATGGTCTACTAGCCCTTTGAATTCTTTCAAAATAAATTTTCAAACCAATCTTAAGCAAAAATTTAAAAGAATCTACACACCTTTTTTTTCTTTGTAGGAGCTCGATATTGCCTCTGATTTATCACTGTACTTTCAGAACATCTAGTTTTTAGATTGCAACCTATGGTAGCCCTCTGTGTCCTCTATCCAATGCCACCAATCTGACCCCAATTGGATTCTCCAATGAAGAGTTATGCCAAATCTCCCACAGTGGCCTGATTATAGACCTTTCCAGAAGAGCGAACTTGTATGAAGTGCCACGTGTCACTATTTGGACCTTTGGCTCTGAAAAATTTCCAAAATAAACTACATTCCGTCCTCTTTCTATAACTTTTTGTGAAATTTCAATCCGATGCTCAGAGAGAAAGTTATGACAATTTTCCCTAGGTCACATGTTTTGAATGTAATTCTTGAGTCTGCAAAAAGACCAACTTCCTCATATCATATCTCCGCAAATATAGCGCAAAAAACTCTGAAATTCGGTCCCGAGCTGTAGCGTGATGTCTTCTCAAATGGGTTTTTTTTTCGACTTCTAAAACATCCCAAAAAAATCGTTATAGCAAAAATGCCACAATGACCTATTTGGAGCAGCGAAACCCTAGAATCCAAAACTCGGATACCAAATGATATGAAACCAACTCAAGAAAAGATAGAAAAGATATATCAACGCCTTAGAATTCAGCCTCTTCGAGGGCAAACCTCATTTACATTACATAAATGAGCAATTCTTGGATGATACAAATGACAAAACCTCCTTTCTATATATAGGAGTCTAAGGAGTCACAATATAACCCAGCCGACCTAACATAAAATATAAAGCCACAAAGAATAACAATAAAAGGGATTTCTATGGGGCACAGTAATAACAATATGGGGGCAATTAGGGCACAACAATATTAATAAGGGGTACAACTACCATAGTAATGGGGTAATCACTAGTATTATAGGGACCAAAAATTGACTCAGCTTGGGAAAAACTCAACAATTACAAAAATTTAAAAGAATACACATATTTTTATGAAAACCATGGAAATTAATGAAGAAGCGTTTGTGACAGCAAGTCTTTGAAACAGTCATACCAGGAGAAAACCCTATAATAAATTAAGGATTAGTTGCAAGAGTTAGAGGATGACATGATTAGGGAAGGAAACTATTATCTAACTTAAAATTTACAAAACAGTTACAACTTAGATGTCAAACAAGGATCATACACATGGTTGAACAAATCAATGCTTACATAATATTTATCTTTATCGGTGCATGTATTCACTTTTGGGTTATGTATTTCTTAATAAAATGAAGCCAAGGAAAAAAAAATTCTTTCCATTAGTGATGTTGTTCTACAAATAAAGGAGATGAATAGAGGGTGGATGAGGATTAAAGTTAGTGTGGCTCCAAGAACTAATCCAAGTGGCCCAAGTGGCCACAACCATGTGGAACTTATTTCTATTAAGGTGGATGCCTCCATATCTTCTTATTTTATATTATGTTTGTTCATTCTTCATTCATTTTTCCTTTAATCTTTAACAATCCTCTTAAGGATATCATACGATCTCTAGCTAGTTTTTTGTTATAGTATGGTATAAATAGAGTGTTTTGGTCAAGTTTGTCATTTTCTTTAAAAATGTACTCTCCTAAACTAATAGTTTTATGTTCTATCACTGAACTAATATCTTGAGTGGAAGACTATTGATAGATACGTACATAGATATATGTAACTTCTTGTTGATATAAAAGTTATTAGATTGAAAATAAAAAATGTATAGTTATATTTTTAATTTAAATTATCAAATTATAATTTAATTCATATAAATATAACTCAATTCAATTATACAATTGTATAGTATATATTTTGGCTTTGTCTAACTACAGTTTGAAGTTTTTGGCCAAAATTTGGAGAAACATTTTTTTGTCAAATTGTGATTTTTGTTGCTTAAAATGTATTTTTTAATGCATAAGTGGATTTAGTACCCTGAAAAACTCCTGAGGCACTTGCATTGAGAAAATTTCACATATCAAACTTGTGATTCTAACAAATTCTTACCAAATTTTGGGAAAATTTGATCGAAAAATTAATACATGGAAATTAATGAATAAGAGTTTATGACAGGAAGTGTCAGTGAGTTCCAGGTGTGCTTTGGAGGGAGTGACAAGTTATGCTAGGCAATGCAAAGGCATGCTAGAGGCCATGGAAACATGCTAAGATGTTAAAAGTTTCCAAGTGTGCTAATGCAGGCTAGGGAGTGTTAGGGAGTGATAAAGAAACACAAGGGGGCATTAGTTTCAAATGCATGGAAATGAATGAATAAGAGTGTGTGACAAGGAGATTCAGTGAGTTCTAGGTGTGCTAAGGAGGGAATGACAAGGTATGCTAGGTAGCTCCAAGGAATGCTAGGGTGTCAGGGCAACATGCCAAGATGTATCAAGTGTCAGGGTATGTCAATGATGCCAGTGAATGTTAGGGAGTGCCATGGAAACACAAGGGAGAACTAGTTCAAAATGCATGGAAATGAATGGATAAGTGTGTGATAGGGAGTGTCAGTAAGTTTTAGGTTTGCTAAGGAGGGAGTGACAAGGTTATATGTTAGGAAGTGCCAAGGCATGTTAGAGTACCAAGGCATGTCAGGGATTGATAGGGTGTGCAAGGGACTTCCAAAGATGCCAAGGAATGTAGGGGGTGCTAACATGTGCCACATAGTGCCAAGGGATTGTTAGATGTGCCAGGTGTTATGGCATGTCAAAATGTAAACTATGTTGCTTAGTTGTTTTATGGCCACAGTTGGACGTGAACCTTGACCTCGTAACTTGTAACTTGTTAAGTGGGATAAGTTGAAATTGGACATGAGTAGCCTAAGATGAGTTATAGTTAGTTCTTAGGTGAACAAAAAATAGCCTTTTTGTAGTAACCATAGCTTATTTAAGCTATTGTAGTTGAGGCAAGACTTGGTTGGGTTCCCAAGTCCCAAAAAAAGTAAGGGTAGTTGTGAGGGCATGATCGCTAAGGAGGGCATGCCAAGGAATGAAAAGATTTGCTAACACATGCAAGATAGTGTCAATGCATGATTAGGAGTGTTAGGGAGTGCCAAGACATCACAAGGGAGAACTAGGTCAAAATACATGGAAATGAATGAATAAGAGTGTGTGCCAAGGAGTGTCAACGACTTCTAGGTGTCTGAAAGATAAATTGTGTTAGGGGAAGGTCATAATAGGAATTTTAGGAGGCAAGCCTATGGTTACAATAAGGGGATAAACAAAGCAATTTCAAACAAAGGGAAAATTTGGGTTGGGCACAACATTGTTTTTCCAATGACTTGGTTGGGTTCTTAAGTCGCAAAAAAAGTAAGGCTATCTATGAGGGCATGACAGTTAGGGAGTGCCAAGGTGTGCCACGGAATGCCAAGAAGTACTAACACATGCTAAATAGTTCCAAGGCATGATAGGCATGCTAAGACAATCCAATTTCTAAGGCATACCAATATGTGTTAGGTGTCGGGGTGTCACGCAAGCGCATGCCAGGGAGCATGAGGGCCAAGTACCAAGGAAACACAAGGGAGTACTAGTTTCAAATGCATGGAAATGAAGGATTAGTGAGTTACAAGTGTGTTAAGGAGGGAGTGACAAGGTATGCTAGGAAGCACCAAGGCATGCTAGAGTGCTAGGGAAGCATACCAAGATGTGTCAAGTGACAAGGTGTGCCAATGAGTGCTTAGGAGTGTTAGGGAGTGCCATGGAAACACAAGGGATAACTAGGTGAAAATGCATGTAAATGAATGAATAAGAGTGTGTGATAGGGAGTTTCAGTGAGTTCCATGTGTGTTAAGGAGAGAGTGACATGGTATGATAGGAAGCGCTAAGTCCCTAAAAAATTAAGGTTATTTGTGAGGGCATGATAACTAAGGAGTTCCAAGGTGTGCTAAGGAATGAAAAGGCATGCTAACATGTGCCAAAAAATATTAATGCATGTTGAGAAGTGTTAGGGAGTGAGAGAGAACTAGGTCAAAATGCATGGAAATGAACGAATAAGGTTGTGTGTCAAGGAGTGTCAACGAATTCTGGGTGTCACAAGGATAAAGTGTGTTAGGAGAAGGTTAGAATAAGACATGTAGGAGGAAATACCATGGTTACAATAAGGGGCTGAACAAAGTAATTTCAGAAAAAGGGAGACATTGGGTTAGGCACAACATTGTTTTTCCAATGACTTGGTTGGATTTCCAAGTCCCAAGAAAGTAAGCTATCTATGAGGGCATGACAACTAGGGAGTACCAAGGTGTACCGAGGAATGCCAGGAAGTACTAACACATGATAGACAATTCCAAGGCATGATACGCATGCCAGGATGTGTTAGGTGCCAAGGTGTGGTGTGAATACATGCTAGGAAGTGTGAGGACCAAGTGTCAGGGAAACACAAGGGAGCACTCATTTCAAATGCATGCAAATGAAGTGTCAGTGAGTCCCAGATATGCTAAAGAGGGAGTGAAAAGGTATGCTAGCCAGTCCCAAGGCATCACAAGGGATAACTAGGTAAACATGCTTGGAAATGAACAAATAAGAGTGTGTGTCAAGGAGTGTCAGCAAATTCTAGGTATCCTAAGGACAAACTGCGTTAGGAGATGTTTAGAATAGGACTTTGGGTTGGGTAAAACATTATTTTTCCAATGAATTAGTTGGGTTCCCAAGTCACAAAAAAGGTAAGGCTATCTATGACGACATGACAACTAGGGAGTGCCAAGGTGTTCCAGGGAATTCTAGGAAGTACTAACACATGCTAGAAAGTTTCAAGTCATTTTAGGCATGCCAAGACATGCCAAGTGCTAAGGCATGCCAAGAAGTTCTAGGTGCTAGGGTGTGCACCAACACATGCTAGGGAGTGTTAGGGCCAAGTTCCAGGAAAACACAAGGAAGCACTAGTTTGAAATGCATGGAAATGAATGAATAAGAGTGTGACAAAGAGTGTTAGCGAGTACACGGTGTGCTAGATGTCAGGGAGTGTTAGGATGTGCTAGGGAGTGCCAAATCATGTCAAGAAATGTAGGGTATGCTAACACATGCTACATAGTGCCAAGGGATTGTTAGATGTGCCAGGTATTATAGCATGTCAATATGTAAACTTTGTCGCTTAGTTGTTTTACGACCACATTTGGATGTGAGCCTTGTCTTCATAACTTCTTAAGTTGTATGAGTTGAGATTCAACATGAGTAGCCTGAGATGAGTTATAGGAAGTTCTTAGGTGAACAAGACATAATCTATTTGTAATAATTGTAACTTGGTCATGTTGTTGTTATAGTTGAGGAAGGATTTGGTTGGGTTCCCATATTGCAAAAAATATAAGGGCAGTTGTGAGGGCATGATAGCTAAGGAGTGTCAGGGTGTGCGAAGGAATGAAAAGGCATGATAACACATACCAGACAGTGTGAATGCATGCCAAGGAGTGTTGGGGAGTGTCAGGGCATCACAAGGGAGAACTAAGTCAAAATGCAAGGAAATGAACGAATAAGAGTGTGTGACAGGGAGTGTTAGTGAATTCCAGGTGTCCCAAGGATGAAATGTGCTAGGAGAATTTTAGAATAGGGCTTGCAGGAGGAAAGCCTATGATTGCGATAAGGGGCGGGACAAAGAATTTTTAGACAAAGGGAGACTTTGGTCTATGCACAACATTATTTTTTCAATGACTTGGTTAGTTTCCCAAGTCATAAAAAAGGTAAGGCTATCTATAAGGGCATGACAACTAGGGAGTGCCAACATGTGCCAAGAAATGTGATACCAGGTCTAGGTGTGAAGAAGGACCTTTCCAAGGCCTTTTACTTCGTGATGTATTAAAATTTCATTTTAAAATAACATTAAGGAATACATCTGCATGCTGAAAAGAAGAGGAACATAATAGTCATAAGCACATGAAAACATAAGCCGTTGTTAACGGAGTTCTTCCAAGAGGGACTACGACTCCGGGCTCTAGTCAAGGTGGTGTAGGCCGCTACACTAGGTTTTGTCAATAAAAATGATGTATACAAGAGATTATGTCTCAATCATACAAGGAAAATCGCCCTCACGCAGGAGTGAATCTAAGAGATGTTCCACAGCTAGAACTCTCAATCAAAAGACTCCTATAAATGTGACACAAAAAACAAGCATGGTGCACATCCTGCCAACATGGAAAAAAAGGTATGTCAAAGAAAAACACATGCATGGCGACAACAAGAGTATCCCAACAACATACAACAAGGGATCTCAAAGCATAACATAAAGATCTATGACAACAAGTACATCATGTGAACGATTCCGCATAACACGAAGCAAGGAATCATGACAACAAGAAATAAAGAAGATCCTGCATCAATATCAATCAAGGATTTGTAGCATAATGTAAAAGAATAAATATATGAATAAATCATACACCTCACACCACCGTGGGACATCTGAATATGTGAATGAAGAAGTGGATATAACAATCCATAGTGAACATCTGTTCACATTATCAATGCGCAGGCATAGTCCACTACCAATCTGTCACGACCTCATTACGAATGGCCATATGAAGAAGCGAGGCATCTGAAGTAGTTGTCAATAAGCTGAAGCTCGTTGAAACATTGATCTCGAAGCATCTATTTGCAATAAGAATAAGCGATCAACGAAGAATCCATCAAAGAAGCACTAATCAACAGATTAATTGATCACAAAGAAGTGATCAAAGAAGCATTGATCCAAGATGAACTGATCATGAGAAGAAGAATCGATCATAAAGAAGAAGAACTGCTCTAGACTCTCGGCTCTGTAGCACTCTGGCCTATGTCACTGCAGCTCTGGATCTTCCTGAATTTCAAGCGTTGTGCCTCTATGGCTATCTGCACTATAGATTAATTGGCTCTATGGCTTTCTGTGGTTCAAGCGATGCGCTAGCTTCAAGCTCTCTCTGGCACGCAGGGTCTCGGTCTTCTTCCTCGCAGCCTTTCCATGCAGCCTCTCGGGCTTGCCGTCATACTACTCTCGCCCATTGTTTACACAGTCTTTTGCCTTCCCCAACTCTTTGCATCCATGCTCTGGGAACCATTAGTAGGCTTCTAGGCTCTCTAGCACAGGCTCTCTTCCTCTGGGACGCCCCCCTCGACTCTCTGTTACCCATTGTGTTTTTATGACACGTTTGGGACAAGGCCACATCAAAATCGGGGTTGTTTTGTTTATAATATAATTTGTTTGCATAGAAGCATCGGTGGGTGCAACAACCTACGAAAATAGGCTTTTTATCGTTTTAAAGCGATATTACAAAAACCCGAAAAACACTCAAAAATAGTGAAAAATACGAAAGTTTGGATTTCAAATTTTATAAAATCAGGCTTATAGACTTATCAGGTCTGGGCTATATCACAAGTCAGGACCTCAAATCATCGATCCCTGATCGTTCCGATCACCGATTTAATCGTGGCTGTTGATCTGCTTCCTGATCCGATGGTTGAGATTAAATCGCATATCGATATCACTGTGGCCCGGGGTTCGCCGATGTCGATTGTCAACGTCGATCACCGATCGCTCTGATCATCGATATCGGCGATCATTGATCATTGGTTCTAAAGTCCGTCATCACCGATTACCTGCCCCCAATCCCGATTAAACGGGAATCGTTGATAGGGGTTCCAAACGCCCGCCTTAAGTCCGCCCTTGGCACAATTCCCGATGCAATGTGCCTTATAAGGCTTAAAGTCCAATTTTATGAGAAAAACCTCATTTTTTCAAAGGAACCAAGGAAACACTTCTCACGATAACTTCATCATCTGGACTCAGATTGATGAACCATTCACACCTCCACGATCAGGATGACAAGGTCTACGCTCTGGTCTTGGTTTGACATCATTCTGATCGCTTTGAATTTTTGAGTGTTTCCATGCCATGGTGTCTAAAGATCCACCAAGATCAGTCCTCCCCACTGAGGAGCTTTTGGTCCTCCAAAAGCATAAAATGTAATCTGCATCTTTCTTTGTACCTTGTCTGCATCACAAATGTCCTGAAAATGTCTTGCTTCCATCTCCTTCACCTTTGTTCTTCGAAGCTTTAAGCGACTAACCGACACCTGCTACTTCTGAAACTTGTAGTACATTATTTCACTAATTACATGGTTTGAATGACATGACCAACTAAAGACCCAAACGTACCACACTTGCCACGAGTTTATAACACACTCGGCTGTCAAGTTTACAATAAGATGGATGTAATACTCCAGATATGACAACAAGACCAACCTATCATGGTTGCTTCAAAAAGTGATGGAAAACACATCATCACTGCAACACATGATTTACATACATAAGGCCAAACATTATTGTTTTGACACATGATGGAAACATAACATCACTTTCAAAGTTTAACATGAAACTCAAAACATGAACAAACATAATTGTTGTTGACTACGTGATGGAAACACATCATCACATTTACATTTTGAAATGCAACAAGTGATTTACAAAATAATGACCATGAAATAACAACATGTCTAGAAACCATTTCTCACTTATTTGTGTGAATGGGTCACCTCCTTGAGGTGATTTTGCTTGTCAAAAAACTACTTTACCTGGTTCACACACCAATGCTTTGTCTTTAAGGCACTGCTCTGGATGGAGCTTCCAACAAGTGGCTCTTTGATGGCCATTTCTATCGCAATGACTACAGTATGTTTTCTTCCTCCATACATGCTTAACCTACTTCTTTTCATGCTTCTGAGAGGGTTTTTCATGCCTCATGAGTGCTGCTATTCTTTTCCAACACTTGGAAAAGGTATGGTTAGGTAAAACACAAAAAGTGCATGTTTTCCGATGCCTTATTCTTTGTTCATTATTAACAACATGATGAAAATGAACATTCAAAGATTGAAAATGGTTATACCTTCCTTTGATGTTTCTGATGTCAGCATGGTGATGAGAGCTTGCCTCAACTCTCTCCCTACAATGGAAACTACCATGGGATGATGGGGATGTTTTCCCATCATTCTCTTTTCTCGGGGATGTCTCGAACAAATCTAACACCTTTGAGCACTCTCCTTTAGTTTATATCGAGCCTTCAAATCGATGTTCATGCACATCCTCCAAAAGTTGGGTCATGCCTTGGTTGTTAGCACCAAGCTCCTCCCCTCATG